>JAVJIF010006088.1:0-83675 GCA_038442645.1 Agave tequilana | reverse complement strand
TCATGCTTTTATCCAGGGATCCCCGGCCCAGCCTTCACCTTCCGCCTTGGGTAAAAGCTGAGCCTCCCCAGAATGTTACTTCTACGGAGGTAATAAGGGTCTGGTATATCTTACTTTTATCCGTCCAAATATTGCTTATGCAGTTAATGTAGTGAGTCATTTGTGTCTGCTTCTCCCGTCTCTATCGCGGCGTTAGGAGACATTCATTGGTTCTTCTGCAAAAGACCACACAGGCCATATAGGAAGCTCTTATGCCTTGCCAACAGAAAGAAATCAATCCAGACCGTCTTCCTTATCGCCCGCCAATGCTTACTATTGAGATTGGTTCATCGGGCTTTGCCCCCATTCCAAAGTTTTCGAATTCGCTTTCGAGATTGAGCAAGTGTAAAAAGTCTAGAGTGATCGGTTTGCACGGCGTTCGATTATGTCTACCTGAAAAACAATCTGGGGACTAGTTGAGGTCAAACCCTCTTTTACAAGATTACAGACTAGAAAACGCGGGACTCGCTTTCTTTCTGAATCTGCTTTCTCTATTGACATATAAGAGTCTCGACTTAAGCGCTCCTTCGAACTCGAAAGAAAACGGCAAAGGAACGACTTCTCTCTCGTGCTATGGCTTTGCTTCTTTCATTTGTCCATGCCCGAGCCTGCCGGCCTCCCTCAAACCTTCCTTCATTCAATGCTTGACATCTTTCTTCACGCGTTCAAGGCGTGACACGTCCATTATAAAAACCCGAATTGGTGAATTTCCCAGTCGGAATTCATACTCTTATTGTACTTCTATCAGCTCTAGGACAAGGAAGTTTCTAAACCAAAAAGTGAATAGAGTAAGGCTACGTCAATAGCGACACCTCTGGGGATTTCCTCAGTCTATACTTACTCTAACCTCCTATGATGAGGGGATTGTGAAACTGTCCTTCCCGCGCTTAGCTTCCTTATCGCTTGCCCAGTTAGGAAGACGACAACTAAGCAAGCCTAAAAGGCTCCCGACAACACTGTTGACGGCTTATTATCTTTCAAGAGGAACTCCTCGATAAAAGTATACTTATGCATTTGAGTCTGTTTAGTCGTGCCTATCCCCGACTTCACTAACGCTCGCCTTTACTCACTTTATTTTTTTATTTATGTGATTATGTGACACGTCTATCTTTGAACTCGATTACTGTTAAGCTAAAAGACAAGGCGCGAAGTGGTAGGGTGTAACTAAACCGGCTCGGTTCTGAGAGTATTATGAACCCGACTCCGTTAAGGAGGATCGCGGAACCAACTCTTTGTATCTCTGACTATGTCTGTTCCTCGAGTACCGTTTGCTAACTACACGGCTAACGGAACTAGTAACCGTTGACTCCTACTTCTCTTTTCTTTAACAACTATACTCTCCTTCTCTTTCTTTCTTCATTCTCGATTCTTCCCCTTTGTTGTTTATATCCCTGAATATGTCAACAACTCTCTTCTCATTCTACACTCGTTCCTGCCCTTAAACGAAGCTCTCTCTGTTTGCTAGCACAACCTTCTCCTTGCGGAAAAGATCTCTACGACTAGCATTGCAATTCACGCATCTCGAACAAGCGTGCCTGAGATCTCTGTGGCTAAAGCAAAACACCTACTCGAGCGGAGATCCTTGTTATATATATATATATATATATATATATATATATTATATATATATATATATATATATATATATATATATATAGTCCATTGCGAATCTTTCTCCATCCAACCCGACGGCTGGAACTATCACTATTTAGTCAGTAAGCGGGGCTACAAGGTAATTGCTCTCTCTCACTCCTCTTGGCTGGAGGTATCAGTGTGCCCATTTCTGTGCCTGAGGGAAGGAGAAAATATGGATGGGTGGTTGGAACCTAGTGGGTTGCGTATGAACTGCATTTAGGAGTTCTCTTACCCCGGCTTTTGAAAGAAAGTCCCGGCATGGCCCGGGTTGTGTTAGTAGGTGAATATAGAAGTTCATTCACATACAGGTACGACAGCAGCCACACCAACCCTGCTAGTTCAAGTGGGCCAAGCGGCCCGGTCAATCATTCTGCCATCGAAGTTGTAGGACCTATGGTTGGGCTAAGGTAAGCAGTAGGACGTACGGCTGGGCTAAGGTAAGGTAAGCTATTGGTCTAGGAACTAGACTCGATGGAATTAAGACAGAGAAAGATTCTTATTACGCGGAAATATCCTCTATTGACTTGAAACAGTGGTATATACCGCCCAAAATAAAAAAATAAGAGAAATTCAGCGAAGGAGATATGGAATATCGATAGAGTGATAGGTAGCTTACAGAAGAAGGCGATGGCACAGAATCAGAAGTGAAATCTCAATCCTGCGAGATAATAATTTCATATAGCTCAAAAGCAAAATATCTCATGTGGTTCGACGCGCAACAAGACCTCTTCTCGCAACTGATGTAATGGTCATCCTTTTTATTGATTTGATCATGCATTTCGGAGGGGAATCTCATAAGCTTTCCCCTGGACTTCAGTGAAAAGACCATACCGCGAACAAGGGTCTGAAAGAGGCTCGACTCTGTCCTGTCTCTGTCCAGCAGGTAGTATGCAATACTCAGTGCCTTTTCCCGTCAAAATGGCGAGGTTCAAATCCCTATCCCTATTCAAGATTGATCGTAAGCAAAAAACATCTGTGCTTGTTATGTACTCAAGCTATCCACGGTCGATACTAATAAGAATAAGGGCTCTATCTAAGGGTTGGTGTGGCGTTGTAAAGCTACAGCTCGAAAGGATTCTTTACTTTGGATAGCGGATACTTTTGAACGGTTTCATTCTCCTCCAGTTAAGGCTGAAGTGCGCTACCTAACATTCGTTCTATTCTCAGTTTATCCTTAGGAAGCGACTTTATACTTCAGTGCGCTACTTAGGCACTCCTGCCCTTGTTGCTTCTTTCTATTACAAAAATCTAAGGACGTTTACTTGTGAGGAAACTACCTCTTTCTCGCCTCATACTTTCAGACGGTCTCTCGTCTTCCCCTCATACTTTCCTATCTTTATAACTAGAGTAGAAAGCCTATTCTTTCACTCCGCCTTCGACTGCTAAGAACCTGACTTTCCCACTAAGCTACTAGAGTACTGAACTTGCTAAAGCGTCTCTTGCTCACAGCCCACTAAAGGAAGTATGGAAGGAGAAACGGAATTCAATAGAACTCTTTCTAGTAAGTTGCTCACGAGCCAGTCAAGTAGGCATATTTTCTATGAGTAGTCAGCCAGTCAAGGAAATCTGATCAAAAATGAACTTTTACGGTCTTTCATAACTTTTCTTACATTTCGAAGTGATGTAGGCGTCAACCATTCCCTCCATCCTTAAATGATGGGCTATCCACTACGATTAAGGAAAGCGAAATAGTGATTTTGCGTATAGTGAGTCAAGCCGAGAAAGAGTCAAAAGATAGTTTTCAATCGATTAGGAAAGTCTCTATCTATATAGGAAGGAGATGCGCTCAAGCTGAGAAAGCTACGATTATGCTTGAACGGTCCTGTCCTATTGTCTTTCTTACTTCCGTGGGGCTTGAAAGCCCTGCTAGTGTTCAAGTGGCGAAAGTTTCAGGAGAAACTGTTCAATCCTTTAGGAGGAAGATGGAGGGTTCTCGTACTCGCTTTCAAGCTTCAGTGTTAAGTCAAAAGATTCATTAGTCCGGTCCGAAGAAAGATGAAACTCCAATCGTATAAAAGAGGGGATTCTAGGTATGGCAAAAAGGCAGTTCCGATTGTTTGACTCCCTCTCCCATTGTAGTCGGATCGGGCCATTTGAGTTCCACTTTACCCCTTTTTTCTAAAGATGGGGTGATTCCTTACTCTTTGCCCGACTCAATTGAAGTAATTAAATAATTAAAAAAGTATAGATCATACACCTCCTGTCCAGGAAAGTGGCTGACCTTGTGTGCCCAAATGGTTCAATTTATAATTGCATCTTGTTATTGCGTACGTAATAGTTGTTGCGCTTCTTTCAAGTGTAAAGATCGACCAACCAGGGCCAGAGTGCCCAAACATACTGAGTCCAAAAATGACTTGTTTAGGTAGGTCACCCCCGATCATGGTACCTTGTTGGCCAGCCTTAAGCGTTGAAAAGCCCAACGTTCCTAAGTAGGTTCCAGCTCTTAGGTGGATTGCCGACTAAAAGACAACTGCGCTAGCGATATGCTTGCTATATGCAAGACACTTCCAATCCGCACATTGGCAGAACTCCTTTTTTTCATACCGAAGTTACGCTGGCCCGACCATAGGGAAGAAGGTAAGTACTTTATTTCCTTCCTCTGAGTCCTTGCTTGTCTGGTAGTTGAATGGAGAGCGAGAGAGAGATAAGGCAGGCATGCAGCCAGGGAAGCGGATGATAGACCTGCAGAGGCGATCACTTGGATTCGGTATCTCAGATGTTGAAGGTGGCTTAATGAAAGGCTTCAGGCTCCACCGGGGCCTACTCGCTCGAATCGCCCAATAGATCGGGATTCAGGAAGGGAATTGAGTCGAGACCAGCAGAAGCTTATCAGGTTGATGCTAGCTCATTGGATCCAGGAGAGGAAGAGACACAAGGCTTAGTGGCTTTGGTGAAGGTCGAATGGCATCGCTTCCTTTGGGAGAGGTATTCACTTCGAGGGTTCAATGCAGCTAGAGAGCTGCTAACACTGAGCTTCTATGACTGCATGCCCATTTATGGCTATCTAGTCCCAGGGAATGGAAGGTGAGAAGCATCGTTTTAATCCTGATTGCTGGTACAGCTCCATCTCTATTTGTTTCTGCCGCCTCCGGTACGGACGAGCGGAGCAAAGGAAGCGAGTATGCTGCTAAGCGGCGTTAGAACCGTCAATAGGGGATAGCTTCAATATGACCTGCCAGTAAATGGAAATCTATTCCATGAACCCAAGTCCCGACCCAAGCTTTCTACTCTGAATCTCTACAACTATCTATCTCTAGGACCCAGACTCGAAGTGACATAAAGGTAATCTAATCTGTCTGTGGCTCCAAAGCACCGTTTCTATCCATTCCTGAGTCATCACCAGTCAATGACATCTCATGCCCTCGATTCAACTCCAGCAACAGCGAATGAAGTGCCACCTCCAGGGTAAAGTCCCAATGCTCTTGATCTATCTTCTCCAGATTCTATTTCCCCTGCCCGGCTAGGTATTCCACTCCCAGTGACCTTCGCGGAACATCTATTGCACTTCCACCGAAGCGAGAGCCACTCCTTTCTTGCGGACCTGCTCTGGAACCAGGACAGAAGTGTACCGCCCTCGATCAAACTATAATTTCATTTCAGAAGAGAAGAAAGATCATAGCGAAAAGATCAATTCTTTCTTACAGTATGGAGTACTTCGACATTGAATCGACCATTTGCTTGTACTTTGATTTGTCGATAGCGGCTTGGTCTTCAGTGCACCCTCTGTCCTTCTACATGATAGCCACTGCCATATTGAGTTCTCTTTTGTTTCGGTATATGCATGCGAGCTATTGGAAGTCACTTTGTTAGTGGTTGATATGGCTAGTGCCTTTTCCCCTACATCCCGCCCAGAGCCATTTGTTGAAGTGGAATTGCTTTCGATAGTGGGTGTGGTGAGGGTTACTCTCAGAGTCACTTCGTCCCTTGCAAGGTCCTCCACGGGACAATCTCTCTTCTTTTCTTTTATTCAAGCTTGTGATAAAGCCATCCAGTTTCAGTTTGTCTTGCTTTCCTTTGCTACGCGGGATTCATTCTGACTATTGCACTGGACGAACTGACTTATAGGCTTGCTTACTACTTTTTGGAGACAGGGTAGGACAAGAACTATTTTATCCAGGGGAACTAGAGGATTAGCTTCCATTAATAGCTCTAACAACAGTGAATGACTCTAAACCCATGCAGGAGAGATCTCCTGGGTGCTGACTTACTATAGAACCGGGTAGGCTTCGTTATTGCCTCAACTCTAACTGAAAGGGAATGACTGATTAACAAAGTGAAAAAACAACTGGAAGGCATTACTATTACTCTCACTCAAGCTAGGAGACCAAACACTCTACTAAGCTTTATAACGTCTTAAAACAGAGGATAATTCACTTGCTCTCCCCTACTCCACTCTCCTTCCTCTGGTTTGCTGCTCTAAGCGGCTAGGAGAGCTATTGGGAGGTTCTTCCTATATAAAGTATTCTATTAGCTAACTAGAAAGCTTTAAAAGACTACTTTGTTGATCGTTACCGATCCTCTTAAAAAATTGGACTTGGAATTACACCCTACAAGGAGAAAAACTAGAGGAAACACTTCCCTCTAAGGCTTACCAATCTTAATTACAGAATCAAGGTTATTAGCCTAATCTTTTTGAGTTCAATACCCCCGTAGATCTGAGATTTCCTGGTTAAGGACTTTATGCTTAGCGGGAGATTTTTTTAGTAGAGGAAGCATCCAATTTGACATTAGAAGGGGCTTTAGCACGTCAAGGAAGAGAATAAGCTCCCGCTCTTTGCGGGATAAGGGCGATTAGCAAGAAGGTTTTGAATCAATACAGGAAGACGCTCCTATTGAATCCGCTCTTGGGAATAGAAGGGGAATGCAGGCAACTTTCTTTTTTTTAAATGAAATGTCGCATTTCGAGTGCTTGGTTAGATCTCCTAATGTAATGAACGAGAAGATACGGTGAATCAATCAGTATTAGCTAAGGAAAGCATGATAATTCTGGGAAGAGGAAATCTGTCTTTATAGGAAATTTTAATTTATAGGGAATTTGAGCTTACTAAGCCTTTATTTGAAGGACCAGTCTGAAAGTGCAAGACTAGCTGGACCCGGACTGACTAATCGCTAAGAGCTCACCCCGAATGGGATAACTCTAAGTACGACATTCAGTAAGAAGTAAGCTAAGTTCAGTGATCCTCAAGAATGAACTATCAGGCCTAAAGCCTAGACTAGGAGGAAAGAAAGACAACCGTCACCTTTACCCCTTAATCTGAAACTCTCACAAGAAGGATGGAAAGTCGTGGAATTGATTGAAGTTAGCCAAGTTCTCTTAGCTGTTACGTTAGGGTGACTCGAGAAAGCTTGAAAGGGAATTCCGAGAGCGTTAAGCTTCAAGCTATCCGCTTCAAATTGTGAAGGAGGAATCCGAGTTGGATCCTAAAACAAGGAAGATCGTTCATCAGCGCTTTCAGTAACTAAAAGTCAATCAGGTGCGTAATCAAGCTAATCTCATTCCTTAGGAGCAATAAGAGATGCAAGAGTTTACTTTACACTGAATACAGGAACTAGCAAACTTATGATAGATTGAATGAACTATCAGAGAAGAGAAGGCTGAAAGCCTAGCCAAAAGTTTTTTAGTCAAGTACGCATGAAGAGTTTTGAGGTAGAGGAAGAAGGCATACCATTCCGCATTCTTTGGCACGAGGGTTTGGCTTCCTTGATTCAGGTAGGAAAGAAGGGGCTATGGCACTGGGCTCATTCCTTTCTTTGGCAAAGGAAGGGAAGGAAGCAAGCAATTCAGACAGAAGAAAGAGGGCTTGAAAGAATAAGATACGTAGCGTGAATCAAGGTTCATAGGTGGATCAAAGTCGAATCTTGCAGATCCTAGTTCGCTTACTAATCGCTTTCAGGACCAGTCTTCAATGGCATGAAGCTTTAGTGGCATAGAATCGGATGCCTTAGTTGAATGATCGGACAGATGAAAAGAGAACTATCTGGTGAGGTATCTGGATTTTCTTCGGGTCAGTTAAAGCTTGAAAGGGAGTTTGCGGCCTACTAGGAGTTCTGTTTTCTGAGGACTCATAGAACACCTTATTAATCTTAATTCAACTGTCCTTTCAAGCAAGAGTTGTCTTAGATCAATGAATGAGAAGGAAGAGAGTGAATAGGGCACAGGAAATGAAGTCATCTAGGTTCGTAACGGAAGCATGCATTCAGGCTGTGAGGGAAAGTGGTTCTCTTAGCTTTTATTCAGTCAGCTTGGCTTGAATAAAGCTTTGATTTCAGGAAAGTAGGGAGTCAGAGCTTTCCGACGGTCAGCTTTGTGGATATTACTATCTGGATAGGATTTTCTTCCGTTTTTAATCGGTTCACTGGAGAGGAAAAAACATGTAAAGAATAGTGAGAATAGCCGTA
The DNA here is from genome assembly GCA_038442645.1 of Agave tequilana. Taxonomy (NCBI): domain Eukaryota; kingdom Viridiplantae; phylum Streptophyta; class Magnoliopsida; order Asparagales; family Asparagaceae; genus Agave; species Agave tequilana. The sequence goes on along the minus strand of JAVJIF010006088.1, from coordinate 75,602 downwards.
ATTAAACTAGGCCTTGAATCAGTGGTTTACAGAGACAATAAGTCATCTGTTTACGGCGAATCTGCTCTTAGAATCTTAGAATAGGTTGGAACTCTTTAAACATGATACGCTTATTCAGAAGGTACGCATTCTGGCTCTAAGTCCGCTAGGTTGGATCGAACTAATTGGTTTGGCAGGAAGCTATTGCATAGCATAAAAGAAGCATAAGACTTTGGGAAAGAGAATAGAAGGAGCCAGTCTTATTATAGGATCCCTCTGTCTTACATTGGGTTCACTGGAGCTTATATAAAGCTATATGCAGAAGAGAGAATCCGCCTGTCTTTATAGTGCGGATGGACTGACTTTTCTCACATCAAAGCTTTCCGGTTCTATTCCTTTATGATATAAAGAAAGGCTTGTTATCGACGAATAAGCTCTTTCTACTGTGCCCTAAAAGCTTATCTTAAGGAAAGTAGTTTTCACTCGGACTTCTATTCTATGCTAGCTTAGCATGCTTCTACTTCTATTCTTGATGTTGCAAATTCCGGATCTAGAAAAGTTTATATTCCTTTACTCTAAGATGCCAGTCGGGAAAGAGTTCGCTTAAGACTGATAAAGGGGAGGGCAGATGTTTACTATGACTAATTGAAACTACTGCATTTGTGATTCAATTAGCTCCTTCAGTCCTTGTCAACTTTCCCAAATGTATGAGCCATTAGATTCTTCGATTTGTTGGGACAAGATAAACTGACTCCCTCATTCCTTATAACTAAGCCAATCTCAAAATGCTATACCATATGCTTAGCCGCTGCACTCGTCAAAAGAACAGCTAGAACAGTCGTACCAACTAAGAATGCCATTCCATGAGGAGATTTGTACTCAGGAAGCCCAGTTGAATTACTTTCGACGGGTGGTTCTATTATTTCCTTCACACTACCCAATCAGAACTCATGAGTGCCTGTAGCAGCATTGAGGGATCCCCTAAATCCTCCGACATCGATACCAGAGGGGATTACATATTGGATTACTAATAAACTCCGGAACTTGTATTTGATTAAGCTCGGGAAGGGAAGCAAAAAAATTCCACCCCCGATACATTGAAGAATATCAGACAAAGGTGGACCGCTATGGCTAGATGAAGATGCAAAACTAGGAGATAAGTGCAAATCATGACACTTAATTAAACCCGCGCCACGGAGCTCGTTCCCTTCAAATATGACCTAAACCCTTTTCGGGAGACCGCAGAAAATAGGGCCTTGATTGCCCTTGGGAGGCTGAAAGAAGACCATAAAGGCTATTGGTCCCCATCAAACCCTTGATTTGAATGGGTTTGCTCCCATTCCCCGCGGATGAGTAGATTTTTCATCAAGTGCTGTTCGAGCTCCATTTCTTTTTCAAACAAGGATTTTCCTTTAGTCACGCTTAGCAACCTCGGCAAAGTCTCACTGGTCCAACTACGTTTTCTAGGTACGACCACATTGGTTGGCGACATAGTCTTCCGTAAGCTAGACAGATTCTATGGTTGTTGCTCTGACTTTGTTTCACTCCCATGTCTAGTTGGAAATCCGGTTTGTCTAAGCTACCAAGCCGATTGAAAACGTTCCAAGCGAACCAAAAGAGCAAAAGGAGTCAACGGTCTCAGTCCACTTAGTCCGGTCAATCAATCAAGCAAGCCAACGAGCTAGTAGCAAGCACGCAAGAAAGCCGTTGTTCCCCTGCGAGTTGTTTTGTTTACCTTACCTGTCGCTATTGCCTGCAAACCCTCTCGTTTGGTTGATCAGTCAACGTCTATCCTTTTTTCTTTTCCTGCTTTAAAAGGGGAGCTCGCTACTTTATTAGCTAGGGCCGCTCGCACGGTAAGCAATGCGTACTTGTTCCCTAGTAGATCACAAACTATCCGATAGGTAAGCGGTTCCCTTCTCTAATAGGGCAGGGCTGATCCTGTATCTGCTTCCAGGCCTTCCCTTCCTTTTCGCTTACACCATTTCTTTGTGAATGCTCCGCTTTGCTCTTTGGCGCGCTACTTTCGCTAGCAACCAGCTTCGGATTCTCCTTAAGGCACCGTGTTGAATAGGAATTTGAATAGAAATTCTATTTTGGGGCTTGCTCGCTCTATGCCCAAAGCTTCAACTCAATCACTAGGACAGAGGGATTTGGCCTACCAACAGTAGGCTCTGGTAGGAGAACGGTATCCATTGCCTGCTGCCCAAATAATGTGTTTATAAACCACCCGTGCACGCCTTCTGGCTCTAAGTCCGGTAGGTTGGATCGAACTAGTTGGTTTGGCAGGAATCTAATTGCATAGCATAAAAGAAGCATAAGACTTTGGGAAAGAGAATAGAAGGAGCCAGTCTTATTATCGGATCCCTCTGTCTTACATTGGGTTCACTGGAGCTTATATAAAGCGATATACAGAAGAAAGAATCCGTCTGTCTTTATAGTGCGGATGGACTGACTTTCTCGCATCAAAGCTTTCCGGTTCTATTCCTTTATGATATAAAGAAAGGCTTGTTATCGACGAATAAGCTCTTTCTACTGTGCCCTAAAAGCTCATCTTAAGGAAAGTAGTTTTCACTCGGACTTCTATTCTATGCTAGCATAGCATGCTTCTACTTCTATTCTTGATGTTGCAAATTCCGGATCTGGAAAAGTTTATATTCCTTTACTCTAAGATGCCAGTCGGGAAAGAGTTCGCTTAAGACTGATAAAGGGGATGGCAGATGTTTACTATGACTAATTGAAACTACTGCATTTGTGATTCAATTAACTCCTTCAGTCCTTGTCAACTTTCCCAAATGTATGAGCCATTAGATTCTTCGATTTGTTGGGACAAGGATAAACTGACTCCCTCATTCCTTATAACTAAGCCAATCTCGAAATGCTATACCATATGCTTAGCCGCTGCACTCGTCAAAAGAACAGCTAGAACAGTCGTACCAACTAAGAATGCCATTCCATGAGGAGATTTGTACTCAGGAAGCCCAGTTGAACTACTTTCGACGGGTGCTTCTATTATTTCCTTCACACTACCCAATTAGAACTCATGAGTGCCTGTAGCAGCATTGAGGGATCCCCTAAATCCTCCGACATCGATACCAGAGGGGATTACATATTGGATTACTAATAAACTCCGAACTGGTATTTGATTAAGCTCGGGAAGGAAGCAAAAAATTCCACCCCCGATACACGGCAAGAGTAATTGAAGAATATCAGACAAAGGTGGACCGCTATGGCTAGATGAAGATGCAAAACTAGGAGATAACTGCAAATCACGACACTTAATTAAACCCGCGCTGCGAAGCTCGTTCCCTTCAAATATGACCTAAACCCTTTTCAGGAGACCGCAGAAAATAGGGCCTTGACTGCCCTTGGGAGGCTGAAAGAAGACCATAAAGGCTATTGGTCCCCATCAAACCCTTGATTTGAATGGGTTTGCTCCCATTCCCGCGGATGAGTAGATTTTTCATCAAGTGCTGTTCGAGCTCCATTTCTTTTTCAAACAAGGATTTTCCTTTAGTCACGATTAGCAACCTCGGCAAAGTCTCACTGGTCCAACTACATTTTCTAGGTACGACCACATTGGTTGGCGGCATAGTCTTCCGTAAGCTAGACAGATTCTATGGTTGTTGCTCTGACTTTGTTTCACTCCCATGTCTATTGGAAATCCGGTTTGTCTAAGCCCGTACCAAGCCGATTGAAAACGTTCCAAGCGAACCAAAAGAGCGAAAGGAGTCAACGGTCTCAGTCCACTTAGTCCGGCAATCAATCAAGCAAGCCAACGAGCTAGTAGCAAGCACACAAGAAAGCCGTTGTTCCCCTGCGAGTTGTTTTGTTTACCTTACCTGTCGCTATTGCCTGCAAACCCTCTCATTTGGTTGATCAGTCAACGTCTATCCTTTTTTCTTTTCCTGTTTTGAAAGAGGGAGCTCGCTACTTTATTAGCTAGGGCCGCTCGCACGGTAAGCAATGCGTACTTGTTCCCTAGTAGATCACAAACTATCCGATAGGTAAGCGGTTCCCTTCTCTAATAGGGCAGGGCTGATCCTGTATCTGCTTCCAGGCCTTCCCTTCCTTTTCGCTTACACCATTTCTTTGTGAATGCTCCGCTTTGCTCTTTGGCGCGCTACTTTCGCTAGCAACCAGCTTCGGATTCTCCTTAAGGCACCGTGTTGAATAGGAATTTGAATAGAAATTCTATTTTGGGCTTGCTCGCTCTATGCCCAAAGCTTCAACTCAATTACTAGGACAGAGGGATTTGCCTACCAACAGTAGGCTCTGGTGGGAGAACGGTATCCATTGCCTGTTGCCCCAAATAATGTGTTTATAAACCACCCGTGCACGCCTGGGCTCTCCATTTAGGTAGCTTCTCGGATCTCCTGCCAGGAGTAGTTCCGCGGAACGAAGTTTTAATTGGTTTGTTTTCGTATGATGATTGCTCGCGAACCTTCACGGCTCGTTCCCTCGGAACCTGTCTTTACCAACTCGGTCGCCCGGTGAGCGCTCACGACTAAGCGAGACTCGGATGCTGTCTCGAAGTACATTTTCTTTTACCGATACGGCCCGCGGCATAAAAAATCTCGGCCCACTCGCCACGGTCCATTCGTTCACTCGCTGCTTTAAGTAAACCACTCGATGCTCTCTCGAAATCAATTAGTCATGCTTAGTCACATAGACGAAGCTTTTTAGAGACTCCTTTCGCCTTTATGCATGCGGGATTTTCTTCTTTTATTCAATTGTTATGTGGTGCCAGATTTAGAGGCAAGCGTACATCAGATTTGACTATATGTATACATTCAGGAAGAGGAGGAACGAAGTCACTCGACAAAAGAAAGTGAGAGGTACTTAATGAAAGGGGTAAATAAAACATTTAGCCGATATTAAAGCGTCATGGCCACAGCTATTATATAAGGCAAGGCTTGGAAGCAAGCTACCATTGACATTTGACACCTAAACCATAGTCTCTGACCCTCAAAAGGGCTCGATTGAGACAAAGAGTAAAGGTGCGAATCGGCAGTTTAAAAGGCTTATTATGAGACTGGTAGAAGAACTAGCAATAAATGCAGACCTTCGCTCCGCACCTTTAGCTAAATATCCCCTCCAATATTCCTTTAATAGATACCTATGGTATCGGCTTGACCTTTCATGAGCGGGGACAGAATGAAACGACCAAAATAAAGACGCTTACTGTCTACTCTTGATTCAACACATTTCCACTATAGTGTTCGAGTGGATGTAGATGTCGCCTCTTCACTATCGACGAAAGATTTTGCGGCAGCATAGTATGATTCTTTAACTGAGAATGGCTTTAAAAAATTCTTTTTCCTATTCTGCTAATTCTCTTCTTGCGGAGACATACTTATTAAAAAGCTTGCCCTTCAAACATTAGTGAGATCCTTTTAGGGAAGGCTCGAGAGACCTCGCTAGCGACCCTTTTAGGGGCCATTTCTCTAGATCGTCATCAAAATGGTGAACAAGGACTTCAGTTCATGCATCTGCCTTAGGACTTTGCCAATCCCGATCCTAAATAGTTGGTCAAACCACCGGAGGAGCACGGCTCATCCGACCAGTGCGACGGTGTCACGGGCGTGCTCTTAAGCAGCCTTGGTGGCGATGATTTGAGGTGCGGCCATGTTACCTTTAACTACGAAACCTTTGATTCTCCTGATTGCCATCACCACATGAGGTGATCGACCAAGCAGGCTAAATCCCCCCCCCCCTCGTACTGCTCTTGCCCCAGGTTAGCGCTCGAATCTCTCTGTGTTCAAAGGGCTCATATCACCCTCTATCAACTTGATTACTGATCCGAGATTCTTTAAGAGACCGTACAACTTGCACTCTGGTATTTTATTTCTGGCGGTGCTCATCATCCACCTCACGCTGTATCCGGTTACGACAGATTCAACTCTATTAAACGTTATTTTACATCCATAGGTGCAGAATGCTTCGAATCATTGCATCTAAGCGCCCCTGCGCCCTCAGCACGCTACTTCACTTCCACGTCAGCTACCTGCTGGCTCAGCAGACCAAAATCTCAGGTTCAAAACTCTCCTCGTCTACTCATCCTACTAAAGTACTTGATGAGAAACTCGCGGATTTCATAGAATAAGTCCGCCACCCGGACTGAGTCCCCTTTCGGGTATTTAGCTAAATGATCCCTGATTTTCCATTAGTCCAGCGCGGGCTCCCACTCTACGATCGTCCCTCAACGGGATCTTCTTTCCCCTCTAATTACCAGTCACTTGACACGATCCTTCATCGTTTACAACTACCTTCATCTTTTTGTAGGATACTTTATGATAACTTTGGCAATATTCAAACTTATGTCGAAAATGAGCCGAGGGAGAGTGGGGCTGAAGCTCTAGACGAGCGTAGGCGGGCCAGGTAGTCCTCCGGGGAGCTTCCTGAACCAAAAGAGGTTGCTTTCGTGCCAATGACGCACACAACCTACTTATTTTAATTTGCAATTCTATGGTCGGGTGACCGCCAGAATGGAGGGTGTAGATGGGGTTAATGGTTTGACGCCTAGGTGTGGATGTAAATCGTGACAACCCGAGCCATGGAAGCACCGGTGGATAAAGGAAGGCCTGTTTGGAATGGTAGGACCAGACCGAAAGGCACATCTAAGCTAAGCGTAGAGGGCTGTAGAAGAGAGGAGCGAAGCCATACGACCCTCTCGCTAACTCAGCTTTCTTGCTTCTCCTCTGCTCCGATTTTAGTAATATACCATCTCTGCTGACCCATATACCTTCTTTAAGACACTGCTTTCTTGTTTTGTTAGCTAGTTTGGCTCTTTGATTGATTCCAAGCCCTAATAAAAAGGCTCTTTCTTTGCTTTCATCGAAATATTTAATCAACCGCCCATGACGAATGCGCCTTTTCTCTACATGATATGCAAATTCATTCTATCCTTCCAGTGCTCCAAGATTTAAGAAAAAACCAAGAACCTATTTATAAATAGGAAAAAAGGGCTCTTGTTCGATATCATCAGCCAATGCCCATGTTTCGAATCCAGTTTCAAGCTCTAGCTACTGTGTGAATAGGCCAAGTCCTTCTTTCTCCTTAATTAATAAAGCAATCCACTGTCTCATAGCGATAGTCAAGCTCGTATCAAGCAGCTCGGGTTTTGGTTTAAAATGTAATTAGCGAGCAGAGCATAAAGAGACAGGCACCTCCGGTTATAAAATCTAAAGTGGAAGCTTTAGGAGTTTTCCTGTGACTGCCCTATCAGGCTTCGGCTAAGGCATCCCTATAAGGTTTCGCAAAGAGCCAAGAAGCAGAAAGCTCACGTGCGAGCCACCGATCGAATATTGCAGACCACGAGTTGAGATTCGCCTGAATCTAACTTTTGTTCTATCCGCAGGGTCGAACCGATCGAAGTATGTCGTCGAAGATACCGATGGAGGCATGCTTAGCCAACTCACCAGCGCTTGGGACAAGATTTTATGGTGTCCTCATGCCTCGCGCTTGGTTTGCCTCTCTCGTCGGAACTAAATTCAGCTAACCTGACATGCTTTCGAGGGCTTGAATTGATTGAATTAGGTTGAGTAAGGCAAGATAGGATGTTTGAAGGGCATTAGGATGGCAACGAGCAAGGCTGTTTGAATTCATCTTTCCCAGCCGGCCCTATCTTTCTACAGAATTTCAAAGTAAAAATAATAAGTCATAACTATGGAACTGAAACCAGACTTTGTAACGTCTTTCCGAACAACTATGCTATGCTTTTCCTCTCTTATTGTGCTTCCATGCGCCCAAGACACCCCACTCCTTCAGGTACTTTTTTAAAAAAGTTATTACATCTCATTCCTTAAGGGGAATCGACTCTATACCAATAAAGCAACCAAGGAAGAAGCAATGAACTTTATTTGAAACATAAGTACCCGACAGTCTTACTAATTAAATAAAGATACAGAGCTTCTCTTTTTCCCTGCTATTGAACTACTTCCTTTTGTCGTTAAAGGCCTCTGTTAAGCCTTTCAACTAGACTTTCCAGAGGAGAAGTTACTGATCTACGACCATCCTTCTCCTTCTGGTTTTAAGCGATCTTCAACCAACCTTCCATCCTTCTCAAAGATTAGCTGCCGAGAGCAAGTCCTCTCTTCTTCCTCTTCTCTATATGACAATAATACCTAAGATTTCAGTTGCAATCCATATATGGGAGATGAGGTTGCTCTTTTTCTTTTTTTGAAGTTTATACCAGACTCTTCTCAGCCATCCTATAGTTATAGTTGTAGTTCCTATAGTTATAGTTGTAGTTCTATCATACTATTCTCTTTCTCCTAGTTAGTAGACAATCTTCTAATTTTCCCTGTCTTCTTACGCTTGCTGCTTTTTTTTCTTATTTATTATAAGGATATTAAGACCCCTCCCCCACCCCAAATCCCCTGCTAAGAAAGCTAGCGCCTAGCGAGGGCCTTCTCCCTACCTACTCTGTTTCCTCCTAGGGGGTAATAGAGAGATAGCTTTCAAACATAGCTTCTACGGGCATTTAACGCCTTACACGCTACGTTTAACTTCGCTTATCCCTTCCCCAAGGGTTCCTTTTTAGGGTTCTCAGGAAGGAGAGTTAGCACTTCCCTTTTGGTTTAGTAAGAACTTCCTTTCCCACGCCCTAATCGACCCCCCGGAGGAGTGTGTGCTTCTAAAAGGTCTTTGATACTATGTCCAATCCTGAAGTTAGTTCTATACATATGACCAGCAACGAGAAAAATGAATGCAATAGCTAAATGATGATGAGCAATATCGATCAGCCATAAGCTTTGCGTTTGTGGATGAAATCCCCCAAGAAGGGTTAGAATGGCAGCTCCCGCTCCTTGGGAGGTACCAAACAAATGACTACTGGAATCAAGGTTTTGGGCATAAAGATTCCACTGGCCCGTAAGAAGCGGTTCCAACCTTTGGGGATACGATAATACGTCTAAGAAATTATTCCATCTGACGTACTCTCCCCTGGATCCGAGAATAGCGACATGAACTAAATGTCCTGTCCAAGCCAAGGAGCTTACTCCAAAAAGTCCTGACAAATGATGATGAGACGTGATTCGGCATTTTTTAACCACGAAACACTCGGTTTCCATTTGGTTTGTAGGCGTAACCAACTCGCTATTAAGGATATAGTAGAAAGAAATAATAGAAAAAGAGGTCCAGTATAAAGATCTCCATTGGTGTGTAATCTGATTGTATACCACCACTGATAAACACCGGAATAAGAGATATTCACTGGGCCGATAGCACCTCCTCGAGTAAAGGCTTCTACAGCGGGTTGACCAAAATGAGGATCTCAAATTGCATGAGCAATAGGTCTTGCATGTAAAGGGTCCTGTATCCATGACTTAAAATTTCCTTGCCAAGCTACATGAAACAATTTTCCGAACGTCCACAGAAAGATTATTGCTAACTGCCGAAAGTGAGAAGAAAAAATGTTTCTGATAAAGACTTTCCTCAGTAATATCATCATGACTCTCAAAGTCATGCGCGGTAGCAATACCAAACCAAAGACGACGAGTAGTGGGGTCCTGAGCTAAACCTTGGAAATCTTAATGCCATAATGCCTTTCAAATCCTCCTAGCCATTATCCTACTGCAATAATTATTGCTAAGAAGAATGCCCATGTTGTGGCAATTCCACCCAGAACGTAATGCGTTACTCCTACAACACGTCATTGTACAATGCTCAAGGCTCTAGGCTGAGTAGCAGGAGCAGCTTTTAATTTGTTATGAGCCCAAACGATAGATTCAATGAGTTCTTGCCAATAACCACGGCCGCTGAATAGAAACATTAAACTAAAAGCCCAGACAAAATGAGCACCTAAGAAAAAAAGACCGTATGCAGATAATGAAGAACCATAAGACTGAATTACCTGAGATGCATGTGCTCATAAGAAATCCCAGAGCCACTCATTAAAAGTAACGGAACTCTGTGCAAAGTTCCCTCCTGTGATATGAGTTACTACCCTTGATCGCTTATAGTACCCCAAACATCCGACTACATTTTCCAACTAAAATGGAAAATTACTACCGAGCTTTGACCAATCTACTTGGATCGGAGAGCCTCTGACGAAGGATACACGCTTACTTTGTACGAGGAATCCAACCATCTTATGCCTTTTCCGGTTAACCCCTCTTCTGTGTCTATAAGTTCTGGTGAAGATGCCTCCCTCCGTCAAGGAAAAATTCTCCATCTTCAAGTCATTCATGAGAAGAGGCGGAGCAACTCAGCCTTCTTCCGTTGAGAAAAGGGAGAGGTAGTTGATCTCGTTTTCTGCTTAGGATTTAGATACCTCAGCGATCTGCCTCATTACAGGGGAAGGAAGTCGGAGGGTAAGATTTCAAGTCATGCACGGGTCTGCCCAGGTGTGGAGGTATCTAAATCCTGGGTGAGCCAAAACATCTCATCTTGAACCCAGATTGACTCGCCTGATGCGGTTTACCAAATGCCTATGATGTTGGAACCTTAGCTGAAGCTAACCTCGGGACAGCTCAGTAGGGTCGGTATGGTATGGTTTTGCCCTTTTCTTTAGTTAGGGCTAGTGGGGTTCGAATCAGTCAACTTCGACAATTGGAGAGAAGATTGAGGGAGGGGATTTGGATGCATTTAGACAGAAAAGCGGACATAGATTCTTATAGAATAATGGAACCTTAGCTGAAGCTAACCTCGGGACAGCTCAGTAGGGTCGGTATGGTATGGTTTTGCCCTTTTCTTTAGTTAGGGCTAGTGGGGTTCGAATCAGTCAACTTCGACAATTGGAGAGAAGATTGAGAGAGGGATTTGGATGCATTTAGACAGAAAAGCGGACATAGATTCTTATAGAATAACGATACCGAAACCTACCAGCTTCATGGCAGTGCACCTGGACGACTTCCAGATCATTCTCGGGATGGAGTTTCTGAATGCAGCACAGGCCCTTGCCATTCCTTTTTACACTATTAAAACAGGTAAATAAATGAAATTTCCCAGCGGTGAACACGAGCGCGGAGAAGACGGAGACCATCTCGGCTCCCCAATTCCAGCGTAGACGCGTTGTACGCAAACGACATACTAATGCTATCGACGCTGGCTATCCAGATAAAAACGGAAAGATTGAGGGAGGAAATCCTTCCCCTCCATGAAAGTTTGCTCTGAGGTAAGCGCTTACTCACTCATATGTGAAAGACATAAGATTTGAACGAGTATAATAGAAAGTATATACCCGACTTATTTTTAGTGGATCTCGTAGTCTTCTGGACTGTGGACGGTACTACTCCGTATCGTCTTCACCAATCGGAGGCGTTTGTCGCCAAGACTCACTTGACGTTGGGCGATCTAGTTCCGTCTGATGTGTGTTCCTTCTCCTGGGAATGGGACGTCATGAAATGTTCGATCTTTGCTATTGGGCAATCTGCCTTCTTAAGGGACTTCTTCCCCTCCCTCCCGCGCGCCAAAGCAACCCGGGGCCCCCGACGTACACAACCTCAGACAATTAAAGTTCATTAGGTATTGATTTTCTCTTGAGCGCTTTCTCTGACTGTTGCATAGCATTGGTATCCCACTAAATGCAAATGTGCCTTTCTTGCACTGTAGCATGCAAGTTTCATGCTTTCTGTACATGGATGATGACAATTTCTGAATAACGGTTGGAAAAGAAGTCAATGTTATGGATTTCATAATAACAATTTGAAATCTAAACACAACATTTCAAGGAATCACTCACTTGTATCTCTTTCTATTTCTAGAAACCACCATTTAGAAGCCTTAGTCAGCCCTTATGAATCCTCGTAATAGACTAGCTATGTTGTACGGACACGGCCACTCTGATACGGACACGACACACGGAAAAATGGCAAATTCTTAAAAATACACATGACACGTGTTAGAAACATGTGTCAGACACGTTTCAGACATGACATGGCTCCATGATAAGAGAGTCCATGCTACATTGCAGACTAGTGATTACTAGGAGCAACAATTTATTCTCAGGTTCCCACCATTTACTTCTCCCAAAGGCATGAAGTGACACATGGAGGATATCAGACATTACAGGCTATTAGTCTATGACCTCCCAACATCACCATTACAAGATAAAACCTGAGAATGATGAAACTCCAATATGTTTAATTGCATAGACAATGCTGCATTATTCTGCATTATAAATTTCATCGCATCCCAAAGTTAGTCTATGGAAAGAGATACATAATATTCAGAAAAGGTCACCATTCAAACTTTATTTCAACCATTGGTTCTCAGGTATTGCATAGTAATCAGAAGAGAAGGAAGTAAACTTTGGTAGAATACTCACTGATCTTGCATAATAATAAGCATCAAACATAGAAAATGAGTTACATTTATAAGAGCAGGTGAAAGAAATCACACTTAAGGTGGGAAATTCAGAGGCACCAGAAGTTTCTGGTGCTTCTTGTTGATAATTGGGGCTTCTTATTGACGGATGATATGATGATAAAGGTTGTGTCTGTGGAGGAGTGAATATAGGTGCAGAGCTCACAGGTCTTTGAGGAAATACAGCCCCAAGCCGCTGATAGACAAAAGAAAGTATATATTAGAAGACAATAATCTTACAAGCAGACTTAATATAATACTATATTTTCAACATGGAATTGGAAGCATCAACATTGCAATGGAGGATAGGGTGATAAACATTTTTCACCTATAAAGCATGAGGGCTAGGGAACACACTGATATGGAAATACTAGGAAAAACTACTATATTACCTCGAATTTTCACCACTTTTGTACGAAAATAACACATAATGTACAATTTGATTAACTACCATAAGCTTTTACTGCTACTTTATTGATAACTACCAAGTACCAATCCTTATTGAGCTTTCCAAAAGTTACCACACTTATATTTGATGTCTTCATTAACTATTTGCTAAATTATTTACCAACTTCTTTTCTTTTTCTGTCTTTCCTCTATAATTCACTAGGAGCAATCCATTGGTCTCATTTCCCTCCCACCACCCCACTCGAGACCTCCACCATTACCCCCACACATAAGCTAGATCCAGCAAGCCCCATTTTTTCCCAAATCACAAATCCTGAGCTTATCTCACTGCAACATAAGGAAGAAATAGGTGCATGCTCTTCATTATAAGCTCAGTCTGGAGACCACCATCTTGGATTGTAAGATTGGTACAGAGAAACCACTAAGGAGGGAAAAACAGAGCAAACAGGAACTGGAAGCACAAACAGGAAATTCAATTGAGGCAGCCAAGATCATTACATTAAGAGTGAGACAGGATGGAAGTCTATGCAGTTCTTCGTTTTGGAAAAAGCACCACGACGGTTAGCGTTATTGAGCTGAAGAGAGAAAGTGGAAGAAACATATTGAAGACTACAACAACTTTAATTTGTTAAAAAAAAAAATGTTTGTTGGAAGCATTCTATGATAGCATTACGAGGATGGCAGAGATGCCACACGTATATATTTGGGATGGACTGAGAATTTAAAATCAATTCGTATAATACTCTTTTCACTTTTAAAGTTAAAATACCTTTTCTGTACAATAACTTATGTTTACCATGCAGGATCATGCATATTTTAGTGGTGTTAGAATAGCAATCACAAAATAAGAATTACGGAGTCCTGCAGAAGATATTTTCTTTGCTACCAGTTGGGTTAAGGCCCGAAGGGTTGAAGGAATTAAAGAAAAGAAAGGGATGTTATTTAACGTTTGGAGAAGAAACTAGAGAAGTAGAGACATTATTACTCATAATGATTATCACAAAGTCAACTTCCATACTTGATAATCAAGTAACTTATTAAATTAATAAATTTTATTGCCAGTGTTCTAATTTTTTTGGAGAAATGCCTATTTCTATTAATAAATAAACAAATAATTTTACATTTGTCAATATTTTTGTGCCTAAGAGAAAAGTTTAAAGAAGAGACATTATATATTGTTTGCAGTGTTATTCTTGAAATATTTTTCCAATATAAATAGTTAATAGTAAACAAGATTTCATTATTAATGATTTTATATTTTACAAGAAAAACAATATTTGTTTTTAATCAAGGTTTTATTTATCGTACATGGGGATCATATTAGATTGGGGTTTTTCATATAAGACAGTGGATATCAGACAATATTATCTGGGATATGGGGTCAAATATCGGGTATTCATATCTTTGGCAATGGTTTTCTTCCTCATAGCTGGCAGGAAAAGCTCATTATGCAGAGCGTCATCCCATTGACCGATGGGATTCCTTAAATCGCTGACGTTTAATGAAAGTAACTTGTCGAAATCAATAGTTAGAGGGTATAGAATGATTGGCTGGGTGCGAAGCCAAGAGTCAAAGCACACGCTAGTTCTACTGCCATCTTTTAAGGTCCACAATCTTCTAAGGTTCCAGCCTCTGCCATGTTTGACATAAATATGAGCGATTTCGTCTGGAATGTGAGGGATTGCCTACCATATTTTGTCCAGAATCAGATCCTTCCATTGCTTCGCAGCGGGAGAGAGGAGGCTTTCCAGCTGCTTTGCCAAAAGGGCTTCATGGATCTGCAGGCAGTTACAGATGTTCAGCCCTCCCAACCCATGAGGTTTGCAAACCTTTTCCCAAGCAAATAGATGGACATCTGCATTGCCCCCCATAATAAGATGCACATCATAGCTTCGATGGAATATAGGATGACCCGTGGCACAACAAAAGTCCGAAATAGGAACGTCGGCTTTGCCGCTGGACCGCTTTGATCAGAACCTGTCATCCCACCATCGAGAGGGTTTTGTCTTGCCAGCCAGGAGCGATTGCAAATTAACAAAGAAGTTAACAAAATCCTTCTTTCGAGGCATCCCTTTGCAAATTGGGGTGCCTAGATAATGGAAATTCTCATCCCAGATCTAAATCTGAAGGTCCTTGAGAGTGTTGTGTAATTTCACAAGGATAGAATGTCAGTATTGACATAAATAGTTGATTTCTGGGGATTCATTTTTTGACCAGAAGCCGCCATATACTCATTTAGAATATCTCGGGACTCGGATGGCTTCCATTTCTGCCTCATTAACGCGTCCCACGAGCATTAAGTCATCCACAAACTTAAAGTGTATGATATGTTATGTGTACCCCGGCAATACGTCAGCCCTTGAATGCGCTTATTTGGATTTCCTTGGAATTAGATATATGAAATAAACATTTAAAGATGAATTGGGCATTCAACGGCTTCATCCTTCTCTTTATTTCTATCTGGTGCTTCGATCAATCCAACAACAATGATGGAGGTGGGGCATATATGATGTTTGTGGCATTGATATCTAATAGGTATTCCTTTATTTAATGAGATTCTCTTCTTTGTTGGGTTGGATTAGGGCAGCAAAGAGATTAGTTGACAAAGGGGAAAGAATTGAAGAAACTTGGGCTTTTAAAATAATAGATGTAGGCATTGAATTTGAATCCAAGCCCATATTGTTAAGTTAAAATCCAAGAAAAATATTTTAAACCATATCAAACGGTATTTTAGTGATATATCACACTGATATGTCAGCCGATATTGCATACATCAGCCGATATTGATTGTTGTTTTCACCATAGCATAACATAAGCAGGGGCGGACACAATTTGGTGCAAACTGCAAAAATCGACCGAATCAAAAAAAATTGGTCTGTTTTGTTCAGGTTTTGGAGTGTGCTGTGTGGCGCTGTGAGGTTGGGAGTTTTAGGCATTTCGGTTAGGTAGTTCAGTTCAGTTTGGAGCCCAAATTGGTTTGAACCTACTGAACTGACCAATTTGTTTTTATTTTTAGCAATTAAATATTTCTAAAAATATATAAAAGCCAAGTTCCCAAGCCACATAACAACTAAAGCTATTTTTCGACTCTTATCTCTCTCAGCTTTTGGTCTTATAAAATTTTTCCAATTCCCACTAGTCTCTTGCAGTGATGCTTCCTCCACTCTAAATCCCTTTCTGAGTTTCACTCCCTCGATTTGATCATTCTGATGCTAGTCTTTGACCTCCTCATCTCTGATCGTTGAGTCTTTTTTGTTGTGTTTTGTGATTATTCCATGAGCGTGAAAGGTGAAGGATAAAGTGTATCTCTCGACTGAAGGCTCGTTACGTAGAAGAAGGATAAGGCGAGAAGAAGGGAAGGAACCGAAATTGTGTTGAAGATGAAATTTTGTCGTTTTACTTTTACTTTTATTCACTGTTTTAAATCTCGGCCGATAAACCGGTATATCAGCCGAGATACCGGTATTTTATCCAAAATGGTACGATAAGTGCAAAATTTTATCGGATATCATTTTGAACCGATATGAGCCAATATATCTCTACGTGGCCGATATTTCAGCCGATATCCTAGATGAATATATCTGATATATCACCACGTGACGCATTTGAGAAGTTTTTACAAATACATTTGAGGAGCTTCTATAAAAGGTAAGTATCTCTTATAAGTCTATAACCCTAAACTTACAGTTTCATATGATTTATGTAAGCAATCACATGTATATTCTTATCAGATATAATGTCCGAAATGTCGTTCAGTATTTAGTAATCATATTGCGATATATCACCCGATATCCGGTATTCGGTATATAATTTTGCCGATCGATATATCGCCGATATCTGATATTTAAAACACTATTTTTATTCTATTTTATTGGTATTTCACGGTTGGTGGGCAGAAGATGGGGATGAACTGATTTGTTGTTTTTCCTTTCTTTTCTTTAGTTTCTTTTTTATGCCATGGTTGATGGAGGGGGAGATTTGCATATGAAATTCTGATCTATCATATAATTGTTTTCTTTGTTCCTTTTTGCGCTTCATGGTTGACGGAAAAAAAGATGTCTGATATGCATATGCGATTCTAAATTGTACTCTTTTTTATATTTAACAGTCAAAAAAGTTTACTAATCTTTATGAAATTATGATTACATCTGCAGATCTCATTAGCATTTAATTGTTTATGAAAGCTAATAATCACATTCAGCAGATCTCTTAAATTTTTTTCTCAAAATCTAATTGGTCCCAAAGTGCTCTAGGCCCATACTAAAAGAAAAAGAGAGAAAATACAGAATAATATTATTATACCATAATAGACCTTGACAAACAAAAACCGAATCAAGTCGTGATACAGTAATGGGCCTTGGCCCAAACCGAATTCCGAACCGAAAGAAAATTTGGAGCCGCTACAACTTCAGTTTTGAACCTAACTCAGTTTGGTTCTACATGTATTTACGATTCGGTTTGATTTTTGAAAAATAGCAAAACGCCGAGCCGAACCAACTAATGCTCACCCCTAACCAGAAGAGCTTAGAAACCGATATATTGACCAATATATGGATTATATCGACGACATTTAGAACAATATTTTTAGTTGTTAACAAGTAAATAATATAATAATTAGTTTTAATACTTTTTGTATAGGATTTGTTTATTATTAAAAAGGGGAGCTTTATAAAAAAGTAATGAGGTTGTGAGGTAGTTTCTTACAATTTTCAACTTAGAACAAATTGAGGTTATTAAGGTCATCATTTAACAGTCCTTTAATACCACATATAGCTTTATTTATAAAGGTTAAATATAGTCTCAATAATAGAAAATTTTACAGTGTAGTTTCTGTTAGCCCAAAGGCCCATCACTCTAGTTTTGATGATGATTAACTTATGTAGTTATAGTACTAATGATCTTGTATTTATTTAGTCTCAGATATTTGATCAAGATCTTAATAGGTGTTTAGCTTCAACAAAGGATTCGAAGTCAAGATTTGAAGCTAACACGTGTTGATTCAAGAGCTCGCGCGTCAAGATCGCATCTAGCACTCAGTTGGAGTCTAGCTCGTTGGATCGTGTTTGGATCGGGTCTTCTTGAAGATGAGGATCGACAAGAAGACTTCGGTTTGTTTAGTTTGTTCTTAGATCTTGTGTAAAAATAGATAGTGTTGATATGCTAAAGTTTACACACACAAAAGTTTAATATGTTTGGTTTCGATTTAACCGGTTTTGATTTTCAAGTTTACATATATATGGTTTTCATGAATAGATAAAATCAAAACAAGTTTATATGGTTTAATGTATATTGGATTTCATCTATATACATCTGTGCTTCATATATTTAGAAAAACTTATTTTGAGGATCCTATTCATGTGTTTAGTGTTTTGTATTTAACAAAACCTATTTTTGGATTTCATGTCAAAAACATAGATATATCACGTACATGTGTATTGCATTATATCCATATACAATAAGCTTCAAATGTGTTTCAATATCATGTTTTTGTATTTATACAAGTTTTGGAGAAAACGGTTTTTCATTTCAAAATTCAAGTTTTGGAAAATACCAATTTTGTGTTTAAGCCAAATTTCAATATCACAAAAATGGTTCAAATAGTTTGCAATATGTGTTGAATTTTAGTCCTACATATTTGTTCTTCAAATATTTATAAGAACTGATTTTTGTGAAATTAATGTGATTTTATGGGATTTGATTAGAATTAAAAAGCCAAGTTTTTCTGTCCAGCCAGAACAGGACCGGTCGACCGATGTGCACGCAGACGAGCACAAGGCCAGCAAAGTAGGTCGATCGACCGCACAGTCAGCCGACTGAAAGCACACAACTCTCGGGTGCGGACAGGCTTGGCCTGGTCGACCGGCCGGTCGACCAGAGGCATAACGATCAGAAAAATGACCGTTGGCCGGTCGACCGGCCGGTCGACTGAAAGGACAATCTGGGCATTCCAAACAGCCAATGGCTAATTTTTGAGAGAGGGTATAAAAGGTCATCTCTTGGGCTGTTTTGTACAAGATTTTTAAGAGCTATTTTTTCTATCTTTCTCAGTGTTTAGAGCAAGTTTAAAAGAGTTTTTGTGCTTAAAAGTTTGATCTTTTATTTTGTTTTAAAGTGTTGAAAAAATCAAAGAAAAGAGAGCCTTTGGGAGATTGGTTTTGATCTTGATTTCAATATCTATTTAGTGTTTTTCTCAAGTGTTTTTCTTTGTTATTTTTCATTCCAAACACTTTGTTTTCTCACACTTGAGCTATCATATCTATCCTATCTATAGGATCTTGTTTTTGTGGAAAAAATTGTTTGTGGTCTATTAAGATCACCAAGTGTTGTAATCTTTTTTGCTTTGGGTTTGTGTTCATCCCTCTAGTGTAGAGGTGATTGTGCTTTGGGTTTGTTTTTATCCCTCTTGTGTAGAGGTGATCGTAATGGAGTTTGGCTGTCTTATCCCTCTTTGTGTAAAGGTGATTATTGTTTTGGCTTTGTGCCTTGTCTCTTGTGTAGAGGTGGTTGTGTTGGAGAGAGGAGTTGTGTACTCCTTATCTTGTATTTGCAAATTTCTCGGTGGGGTTCTCTGTATGGGAGGTCCTTTGTGGACATAATGGAAATTCTTCTGTGTGAAGACGAAGACGTAGAGCAGTGACTCGAACCTCGAAACATATCTTGGTATTTGTGTTTGATCCACTATCTCTAAACTCTCTCTTATATCTTGCATTACATCACATTGTTCATACCATTTATATGCTTGATATTATTTGTGTGCCATACTTGCGTTGAACCAAGAGAGCTTCATATAGCACATCAACTTTTATTTAGAGGAATATAGAGGAGTTAGTCCAGAGCCCTTCACCGGGAATTCGGCTACACTTTTTGGTTGCACATAGTGTGTTGTAATTAGTTTTTAATTCCGCATCATTTGCTTTAGAGCCTATTTGTTTCGCCGCAAAATGTCGCAAGTCGTAAGTCATAAAATGAGAATGGAAAATGTGAACTGTAGCAGAGAAAATATATTATGTTTTATGATGTTTGGTTGATAAAGTGAAAGTGTAAATGAGAAAGTATATTGTGTTTTACGGTGTTTGGTTGGTAAAGTAAAAGTGTAAATGGAAAAGTATATTGTGTTTTATGGTGTTTGGTTGGTAGCGTAAAAGTGTAAGTGAAAAAGTTGACCACAAAATTAACTGTAGCAGTGATTTAAATATTATAAATACTATTAAATTAAAGCTACTATTGTAAATTAAATTGTATTAATAAATTTGAAATAAAATATTAATAATCTTAATATTTTATTTATAACAATAACATTAATAAAATATTAGTATAATTAGTAAAATATTACTAAAATATTAACTAAATAAATAATATAAAATTTTAAGGAAATCTAAAGAACATTAATAAAATTTTAAGAATACTAATAAAACACAAATATTAAAAATCTTAAGAAAATAATAAATATAGTTATAATATTATAATATTAAATACTTGAAAATTATTATAATATTAAATTTTATTAAAATATTATTGTAATATTATAAAAATATAAAATTAACAAAGTAAAATATAATTATAATTTAATAATTATTATTATAATATTATTATTATAATGAATTATTATTATACTATTAACATAATAAAATATTAATATAATAATAAAGTATATTATAATATTAATAAAGTAATTATTTATATTAAAATATATATAATTAAATATAGTAATTTTTTATTAAATTATAATATTGTTATATTAATAAAATATTAACTCTAAATAAAATAATAAAAAATTGGTATAAGTACTAATAAAATAATAAAGTATTAAATAACAATATTTATTAAATTAAATTAGTAAAATATTAAATATTAAAACAATATCAAAAATAATAAAAAACTAAAGATTAAAATATAAAATAATTAAATAATTAATAAAAAATTGAACATTATTAAAAATATTAAATATTTAATAATATTAAATTATATATTGATTATCAAGTAACTCCTTTGAACTGCAAGTGTATTACAAGTGAGATAACATGACCACAAAATTAACTGTAGCAATTGTAAGTGGGAAAATGTGAGTGTAAAAGTGAGATTTACATGACCACAAATTTAACTGTAGCAACTGCAAGTGAGAAATGAGAGTTGCATTTTGCAACTTATTTTTCAGCGAAACAAACAGCGGAAAATGGAAAAGAAATTTTACGACTTACGATTTGCGGGTTTTGCGGGGAAACAAACAGGCCCTTAGATTAGCTAATACACCTATTCACCCCTCCTTAGGTGTATTTTCAATTCGTATCAGAGCCTACGCTCCTGATATTAGGTTTAACCACCTAGGAGTGAAATCTTGGTTAGCTAATCTAGATTTGCATTTGCACACATATTATTTATACACTCATGGATCACCTTGCCCCTCCCATATTCAATGTTTCTAACGTCGATATATGGAAGATCAGGATGAGTGTTTATTTAAAAGCCCTAGGTCTGCATGTCTATCTTGCCACTACCAAGAAAACCTATTTCGGTAATGTCAAGTACATTGAGGCTAATGCACAAGCCCTGGATGCACTAAAGCATTCACTTAGTAAAGAATATTTATCTATGATTTCTCATTGTGATTCCGCTTTTGTAGTGTGGAATACTTTGACATCTCCCAAGCTTCAAACGACAAACTTTGTGGAGAAAGAATCTAGTGGAGATGAGTCCGACGAAGCGTGCTACATGATCCAAGGGAATGACTCCCTTGAAGTACATTCGAAAACTCAACTAGATGATTGTGCTAGTTTTTCAGGTGATGACTATATAGATACTGATGCATTGAATGAAGAACTTTCTATAGTTTGTGAAAACTTGCTAGAAAAATACAAACTTTTGAAAAAGAGAAGTTTTAAATTAAAAGAAAATAAGGATTTGTTTTCTAAACTTAATATGATTTTGCTAGAGAAGGATGAGTTTCAAGTGAAAGGGACTCCTTGAAATCTCAACTTGACCTTACCCTAAATGAAAACAAAATTTTAAAGAATAAAAATGATTGTGATGATGTTTTGAAGAATAATGAGGTTTTGTCTTCAAAACTCGATTGTATTTTAAAGAGAACAATTCTTTGAAAAACAAAATTGCTTTGATTTCAAAAGAATTGGAAGTTATTTTAAAAGAAAACACTTCTTTGAAAAATGATTTTGATGCTCATATTTGTCATGTTCCTATTGCTTCTTCTATTGATAAACATGTTGCTTGCTCCACATCTTCTTCAATTATTGAAAGTGATATATGTGCTTTGAAGAAGAGTGTAGATTGTTTGGGCTCCACTTTGAGCCAATGTGCCATGAATCACACAAGATTGGAATCCATATTTCGTAAGAAACATGATTCTCATATGCATGCACACAAAACACAGCATACACATACTTCTCATGTTCACACACATGACACTATGTATGCTCATGAGTACACTTGGTACACATTGTGGACGTACGGGCCACCTTGCAAAGTTTTGTTATGATAGGATACATAATTCAAATTTTGCAAATAAATTTGTTTAGGTCAGGAAAGGTGTTAACCCCCATGGACCCAACAAGGTATGGGTACCAAAATCCACCCCTACTGTATTTGATGTAGGTGTGGGCTCTTGCTTGACGTGAGGGTATTGGTGCTTTGATGGTGAATGCGTTCCGAGCTAAATGGTGACATTTTTGGATGCATCACTTTCAAGGATGTTTGGTGGGAGGACCACCATGGTTTGGAGATCTAGAAATTAGCCCTATTGGTTTTGGTAACTATCTCTAACTCCCATTTTGTTTAGATGCACTCATTGTTTGATTTTTAGCATGTTTTGTTTTTCATGATTATTATGTTAAATACCATGTATATTAGACTTGTGATATACATATGTAGTATTTGAGATACACCCATATTTATATGGATTTATATTTAGTGTTCTCACTATTGTTTAGCTATTGTATATATCCTAACTCTAAAAGCACATGCATTTATCCTAATGATCATATTGGTTTATATTTTATTTTATGCTTCATATTTTGATTACATGTTAGATGTGATTTTTATTAAAACTTGTGTTTATACTTGTACAACTAGTGAGCCACATTTGATTATTATATGTTTGTGCTATGTTGCTCATATGTACCCATTAGATGTACTTGTATAGCCTAGTTTTGATGATTCTTACATTTTAACTTGTATTCCTTGTTTATGTACTTGTTTTTAATAAAAATGTGTTTATCTTCATGTATATGTTAATTTTGTATAAAACTATTAGATATACATGTCTATCCTAGAGTCAATTGTCTTTCATGCAAAAACTATTATGGACTCACTTGTGTTTGGGATATGTATGTACACTTCTAGTTTAGACCAAACATACATATGCCTTGAAGTTTGTATTGTTTTGATGAAAAGTAAATTTTTATATTTTTCATATTTATAAAAGAATTTCATTGAGCTTCATTGCCTATTTTCATGATTTTGTTGATTACATGATTCTTACACTCACATTATTTTTATTTACTCATGATTTTGTTTTCATGAGCTTTGTATGTATTTTATAGACTTTGAGTGTCAATTATTGTGTGATTTGCATGTTTTCGTGGGATACTTATTGTTTTATTCCTTACTTGAAGGATTTCGCACTAGTTTTCAAAAATTATTTTTAAACTAGTCTTTATTCTTCAATTGGTAGTGATTTTCAAACATGTTAAAAAATTTCAAATCATATTTTTGAAAACCCTACCTTCCAAGGGCGTTTGGGAGACCATGCCTTGTATACCTTAATATACATCTTTTATCATGTGATGAAAGGGAGATAGCTATGAGATATACATGATTTTAATGAAAATTCTATTTTTTGTATACTCATATATGTTTCTTATATATGTATGATTCAAATTTCAATTAGTATCAATTTCAATTGGTATTTCCATATACACATATATATGATTTGATTGTGCTCGTTTTACAATATATTTACATTCTTAAAGCACAAATTATGTTTATGGTAAGCTTGATTTTATTCCAAATGTTAATTGGTATCTATACAAGCTTATACATTATTTTCAATTGGTATTTCAATTGGTGTTTACATTGATATCAAAATAGATTTCATGTTTCACCTTCAATTAGTGTCAAAATTTACTATTAGTATCTAAATTTTTTTTTCAATTGGTATAATCTATTGGAACTTTAAAAAAAAAATTCAAGTGGTACGAACTTTCGTTTTGTCAACTACAATTTGATTTCATTGGCATTAAAATTTGTTTTGTTGACTTAAGAAATTTCAAATTTTTGTTTTAAAATTTGCTAATATATATTGTCTATATACCAGGGGAGCTTAACATCTCTTCTATATATAGATTCATGTTGAGTGTATCTCACATTGAGGAGCTTGACCTCTCTTCTTTATGTAGTACACGTGTGTAGGGGAGCTTAACATCTCCGCTTATTCATTGTATATTATGCTTTATGTGGGTTAGGGTTTAGTCATCCCTTCTTCATGTAATGCATGTATGCAAGGGGAGCTAACTTACCGTCTCTCCTGTTCATGAATGTATATCGCATATACATCTTAATTATTTGTTTGTCTTCGCTCCTTTGTTGATGAATTGACAAAAAGGGGAGAAGAATTTTGAGAGTTTATATATGCATGCTTATATCTTTGTTTATGCATATATGTGTTGTTTTGTTTATGCACATTATTGAATATCCTTATTGTATATGCTATGCATGAGTTAAAGGGGAGCTTCTATGAAGCTTCACTTTAATCCATGCATATATAACTCCATGAGTTTTGTCATCATCAAAAAGAGAAAATCGTTGGCCCAAAGGCCCATCACTCTAGTTTTGATGATGATTAACTCATGTAGTCATAGTACTAATGATCTTGTGTTTAATTAGTCTCAGATATTTGATCAAGATCTTAGTAAGTGTTTAGCTTCAACAAAGGATTCGAAGTCAAGTTTTGAAGCTAACAGTGTTGATTCAAGAGCTCGCGCGTCAAGATCGCATCTAGCACTCAGTTGGAGTCTAACTCGTTGGATCGTGTTTGGATCGGATCTTCTTGAAGATGAGGATCGACAAGAAGACTTCGGTTTGTTAGTTTATGTTAGATCTTGTGTAAAGATAGACAATGTTAATATGCTCAATTTCACACACACAAAAGTTCAATATGTTTGGTTTTCAGTTTAACAGGTTTTGATTTAAGTTTACATATATATGTGAATAGATAAAATCAAAACAAGTTTATATGGTTTAATATGTATTAAATTTCATCTATATACATCTGTGCATATATTTGGAAAAACTTATTTTGAGGATCATATTCATGAGTTTAGTGTTTTGTATTTAACAAAACCTATTTTTGGATTTCATGTCAAAAACATAGATATATCATGTACATGTGCATTGCATTATATCAATATACAATATGCTTCAAATGTGTTTCAATATCATTTTTTTGTATTTATACAAGTTTTGGAGAAAACAGTTTTTCATTTCAAAATCCAAGTTTTGAAAAATACCGATTTTGTGCTTAAGCCAAATTTCAATATTACAAAAATGGTTCAAATAGTTTGCAATATGTGTTGAATTTTAGTCACACATATTTGTTCTTCAAATATTTATAAGCACTGATTTTGTGGAATTAATGTGATTTTATGGGATTTTATTAGAATTAAAAGCCAAGTTCTTTTATCTTATAATCCTAGCCAGATCCCACTGGCGGTCGACCGGACCAGCGGTCGGTCGACCGGACCGGTCGACCGATGTGCACGCAGACGTGCACAAGGCCAGCCAAGTAGGCTGGTCGATCGCACGGTCGACCGACTGAAAGCACCCAACTCTCGGGTGCGACCGGTCGACCGGGCGGTCGACCGACAGGCTTAGCCGACCAGAGGCACAACAGTCAGAAAAATAACCGTTTGCCGTCGACCAGAAGGGCAATCTGGGCATTCTAGACAGCCAACAGCTAGTTTTTGAGAGAGGGTAAGGCTATCTCTTGGGCTGTTTTGTACAAGATTTTTAAGAGCTATTTTTTCTATCTTTCTCAGTGGTTTAGAGCAAGTTTAAAAGAGTTTTTGTGCTTAAAGTTTGATCTTTTATTTTGTTTTAAAGTGTTGGAAAAATCAAAGAAAAGAGAGCCTTTGGGAGATTGGTTTTGATCTTGATTTCAATATCTATTTGGTGGTTTTCCCAAGTATTTTTCTTTGTTATTTTCATTCCAAACACTTTGTTTTCTCACACTTGAGCTACCATATCTATCCTATCTATAGGATCTTGTTTTGTGAGAAAAATTATTTGTGATCTATTGAGATCACCAAGTGTTATAATCTTCTTTGCTTTGGGTTTGTGTTCATCCCTCTAGTGTAGAGGTGATTGTGCTTTAGGTTTGTTTTTATCCCTCTTGTGTAGAGGTGATTGTGGTGGAGTTTGGCTTAGTGCCTTATCCCTCTTTGTGTAGAGGTGATTATTGTTTTGGCTTTGTACCTTACCTCTTATGTAGAGGTGGTTGTGTTGGAGAGAGGAGTTGTGTACTCATCTTGTATTTGCAAATTTCTCGGTAGAGGTTCCCTGTGTGGAAGGTCCTGTATGGACATAGTGAAAATCCTTCTGTGTAAAGGCGGGGGACGTAGAGCAGTGGCTCGAACCTCGAAATATATTTCGGTGTTTGTGCTCCACTATCTCTAAACTCTCTCTCTCTCTTATATCTTGCATTGCATCATATTGTTCATACCATTTATATGCTTGATTGTGTCATACTTGTGTTGAATCAAGATAGCTTCATATAGCACCTCAACTCTTATTTAGAAGAATCTAGAGGAGTTAGTCCAGAGCCCTTCACAGGGAATTCGGCTACAGTCTTTGGTTACACATAGGGTGTTGTAATTAGTTTTTAATTTCGCATCATTTGCTTTTAGATTAGCTAATACACCTATTCACCCCCCCTCCCCCTCTAGGTGTATTTTCAGTTTCTTCAAAATATGGTTGAAGTTTGTCAAAGTTTTTTTGATAATTTACCCGGTACTGTATTGCTTATCTAAAACATGAATCACCATCAAGCATAACCTATGTCACACATTGATACAGCTAATGACATGATATGAGCTATGTCACATGGATACTTTAAGGAAACGTACCCATACTAGATGCATATCTTATAGTTAGTTGATACTTGTCATATACTTCTTCTAATGTATCAGAAATTTATGATGTATCCTTAGATGTATTGTAGATGTATGAGAGACTAGAACCTAAATATTCTAAGGCACAAATGCTGGTTACACAAGTTCATTGATTTGTAGATGCATTTGTTAAGAAATAGATCTGTATAGGGAGTTGTACGTAAAACTGATTAGAGCAATACTATAAATAAGACCTCAAGAAGAGGGTATGAGAGACTAGAACCTAAAAATCCTAGGGCACAACTGCTGGTTACACCAGTTCATTGATTCGTAAATGCATTTGTTAAGAAATACATTTGTACAGGGAGTTGTATGTAAAACTGATTAGAGCAAAACTATAAATAAGACCTTAAGAAGAGGGTTATTATCTTCACCTCTTCTCTTCTAAATCTCTCTACTAATCCTAACCCTGCTATCATTGTATCAGAGCCTTAGGGTACTTTGATCTCCTACCGTCTCACAAATACTGTCACCCACATCTCTCCTATCTTCGTCGTCCTCTGATTTTGTGTTTCATACCTACCAACGACAACATCGCCTTCACCTATCCAAATCGTTGTCACCTTCATTTGCATAAGCCGACACCACCCACACATCCGACTAAGTCCCCACCACCCTTGTCTTCGACTACGCAGGCCGCCATCAACCTCCCTGCCAAAGTTAATACTAACAACATCTTTGAATCTCCCAACCGTCTTCGTATTTGACCACCCATGCTACCACCGTATTCATCTTCAATCACCCACTTCGCCAACATCTCCACCTTCTTTAAGTCAAATATGTGTTGTTAACATCTCCTACAAATCTAATTTCATATAGAGACCTAGATCTAATCTTCAACCAAAGAGTAAAGGAAAACAGACAAGTGCAAAAGCGAGTTACCTGAAATTAGTAGTCCTTGGATGTTGGCATTGTTTAGATCACAAGGGAAGATCTCGTGAAATTGTATGTAATTAGATCCGAAGAGAAGATTATGGAAAGTTTAGTTTAGATGAGTTGATTAATAAGTTGTGTAAGGAGGATCTGGTTCTTGTTTGTGGTTGTGTGCCATAATGGAGGAGATGACTAGTTCTTCTAAGAATGTTTCTAGCAAAACAAATTATAGGAAGTCAAATGGAGACAATTTTATGCAATGGAGGTTGATTGTGGGGGTGGATCTGATAAGTAGAGGTAAGGAAAGTCACTTAACTAAACATCCTCCCAATCTCGAGATCGATTGTGGGAAAGAGATGATGTGCATAACTACGATCACATTTTGAATGCCATTGCACAATAGCCAGAGATCATGGATTTAGTGATTCACTCAAACTATGGAGGAGGTATGGCATTATCGGGAGGTATTGTACTAGATGAAGAATAATCCTACCGACGGAGATCCTAATGAGCGCTCCGCCATAGTAGTGAAGCAAAGAGTTTGGAGATTATGGACCTGGGCATCGTGGAGGTGGTCGAGTAGGCCGTATTGGTGAAATGGGTAGTTATGCGGGGTCAAGTGGAAGGAAGATATGCCATTATTGCAAGAAGGAAGGTTATACGAAGATTGCATGTTAGAAGCTACATGGCAAACCTATCAGAGTATTCATGTAGGATCTATAGATGAGTCATCTTCTTCATCTAAGAGTGTGACTGTGTCAAGACAGCTCACAAAGTCCCAAATATTCCAATAGTTTCAAGCTTTTAAGATGATGCCATCTTCCTCTACAACTACTTAACAAACACAGACCATCAAAAGTTTGTCTCACATCATGATGAGTTTCTAGGCCTCGGATAATTGATTTAAGGGCTTTTGATCATAAGACAAACTCAAGTATACTTTCTGCTTTTGACTCAACTTCACCATTTCCCATGATAATATTAGTCGATGGCTCTATATCTATCTTCGAATGTATACACACTACCGAAGCTACCCCACTTTGACATTATTTTCTGTTCTTTACATGCCTAAAGTTTTCATTCAATTTGTCCTTTATTAGTAGACTTACTGATCCATTGAACTTTTATGTAATGTTCTTCCCCGATCGAAACAATAGGATGATTGGCCCAGGGGCATAAACCTAAAGGCTTTTATCATCCACATTCATTCCAATAGAATGTTCCAGCACTCTCTCAATTTGATATTCATTACACTTGGAACACCCCTCTCTACAAAGTCTAAAGAAGTTAGTCCCAAAGTTGAGTCATATTTCTGCTTTAGATTGTGGGTCATGTCAATTGGGTAAGCATCATTTGCCTTGTTCACCGAGTCCATAGACAAGTCAGTGGTCAATTTGCGCTTGTTCATTCAAATGTTTAGGGTTCATGTCAAGATGATCAAAACTTGGCTTTAGCTACTATCACTTTTGTGGATCTCTATTCTCATGTTGAATGATTTATCTAATAAAGAATCAATCTGAAGTATTTTTTTGTTTCAAAAGAAATTTGTGAGGAAATAAAATTCAATTTAGTGGTACATGGTTTTCTCATGCTACACAGTTTAAAACCTCGACATTGATCTTGGTATTGACCAATGGTTTTTAGTATCAATATTGTCAATATTGGTCATCGGGCACTATTGACCATCGGGCAATATCGACCAAATCAGTAGTATTGGCTAACATTGTCGGGTTTATATCGTATGGAGTACCTCAAAACACAGTATGATATATCAAAATCAACCAATATTTGAAACAGCACTATGTATTTGTTCTTAAGGAGTGAAAATGAAAAAGAATATTTCAGTCTTCATTTAAAGATTTTATGTCATAATCTAAAATCATTCATCAGTCCTCGGTAGAATGGAATTGTCTTATGCACCTTTGTAGAACATAAAATTAGACATTTGTTAGAGGTTGCTCGTAGAATACTTGTTCACATGAAAGTTCCTAAATGGTTCCTTGGAATGCACTACTTAAGTACTCACTAGGTTTTATCTTATAGATGGTATGTCTTTGTCCATTCTTGATTGTTCTCTACTTTATCCATATTTAACATTTTGTACCATGAATAAATTCTCTACTTTATCCACCTCTACTTTTTATCTTACAATAACTTCTGAAATTCTCTACTTTTATCCGTCAACTAATCTTTTTCTTTTAACACCTAAAATATTTTGTTGTGTTTATTTGGTGCATGATAATTAACCTAGTAAGACAAAGTTACATATCACAAAGTTAGATCTCAGGCCTCTTGACTTTATCTTTTTAAGATACTCTAGGACGCAGAAAGATTACAAATGTTATCACCAAAGTCAAAATCAATTTTTAATTTCAAAAGATATTGCATTTTTTCGAGTCTTAACCCTTTTACATTGAGCAACCTTTCCTTGATTTAGATGATGAGTTCATCTTTCTTGTTTCTCATACTAAGCATACAGTTGACTCGTCTTAAAGCTCTACAATATTCAAAATCTTTACCACTAAAACATGGAGAAATAATGAAGGTGTACACAAGCCACAAGGCATAATTTATAGCAATATGCAACTTCATCAGAGTGGCATTTACCACTGCTCTTTGTATTCCTTCTTTAAATTCTTGTGAGATTATTGCTCGTGAATCTTCCAATTGCACTTTGCAAAAGCACTCAAAAGTTGCACTTCTCATTCATTTTCTAAACTAGTCTCTTATGCTCATTAGTCTAAATCTCATAATGCTTTAATCTCTTCCATTGATTCTCACCCAGTTCTAAAATTTGTATCAACTGCACTCACACATCCAGGTTAGAGAACACCAATGACCTATGCAAGAGGAGATTAGAGGGCAGCCATGCAAGAGGAGATGATGGCATCTGGTCTTCCACTTAAAAGGAAGGTGATTAGTTGTAAATGGGTTTACACTATCATGTTGAATCCACATGGCTTTGTTCCGCTTAAAGGCTAAGTTGGTGAAATTCTCCTTAGCAAAGATGATGTTTGTGCGACTCTTTTATCTCTTATAGCTACATATCATTGGCCATTGCACCAGGTGATGTAAAAAATATTTTCCTTGTGGTATTCTTGAAGAAGTTTACATGCAACAACCACCTAGGTTTCTTGCTCGGAGGCAGACAAGTAAGTTTAGGTTTACATGGAGCAACCATCTCATTCGTCGCTCGAAAGGAGACTAGCAAGTTGTGTAACTTGAGAAATCGTTGTATAGGTTGAAGAGTCACCCAAAGCGTGGGTTGATTGATGAGTTTGTGAAAGGGTTTGGTCGTCAACAATGTTAAAGTGATCATTTAATCTTCTATCGACATTAATATTGAAAGAGGATGCTATTAGTTGTGTTCGTTGTGTTGGCCCAGAGACCTTCCTCTCTAGTTTTGATGATGATTAACTCATGTAGTTATGTTTACTAATAATCTTGTGATTTTAGTTTCAGATCATTAAACAAGATATTAGTTGGTGATTGCTTCAAAAAGAGGAGTTTGGAAGCCTTCACTTGGTGATTCCAGTGCCCGAGCATCAAGATCAAACCTTTGCACTCGGTGAATCACGTTTTGGGATCGAGTCGGCTTAAAGATGGAAGATCATCAAGAAGACTTAGGTATCCTAGTTTAGTTTAGTGTGTTTAGATCCATTTATAAAGCTTAGTATAGTTGATATGCTCAAGTGCACAACACACACAAGTTTTATGTTTTGAAAATGGTTTTCATGAATAGATTGATCAAAACAAGTTTACTTTGTTTTTATGTATATTAGATGTGTTCAATATATATACATGCTTACATGACTTATACAAACTTATTTTGACTTTCCTATTCATGTATTGAAAAATCCAAATTTGATAAAATACAAGTTTTGGTTTTTGGTAAAAATGATAAGACATAAAAATAGTTTCATATGCTTGATATTTGAGTTAAAATATTTATCACAAGTTTATATATCAATGCAAAATGGTAAAACTATTTTTGGGTATTTTTACAAGAGATAAAAAATTTTAAAGTATTTTTTAACATGTTTTTCTGACCCAGTTTCTGACCCAGAACTGGCTGACAGGCCAGGTCGGCCGACCGCACGGTCGACCGCACCAAGGGCCAGTCGACCGTACGGTCGACCGACGTGCACAGAGCTGTGCACGTCTGGCAGCACAGTGGGCCGGCCGACCGAGCGGTCGACCGGACCAGAGAGCTCTGCTCTCTGTATCTGGGCGGTCGGCCGTACGGTCGACCGGATTGCCCCAACGGTCATATTTTATGACCGTTGGCGGTCGACCGGGCGGTCGACCGCAAGCCTGTCAGGCTGCCATCAGCCTAACGGCTAGTTTTCTGTTTTGGCCTATATAAACCCCATTCCTTTGGGATTTTGGTTAAGGTTTTTAACAAGAAAAATTCTCAGTTTCTCCAGAGTTTAAAAAAGTTTTCAAAGAGTTCTAAAGTTTAAAAGATTTCATCTTTATTGTTTTTCAAGGGTTTTGAAAAATCAAAGAAAACTAGGTTTTTGGGATATTGTTTTGGATTTTCATTTCTATCATCTATAAGAGATTTCCCAAGTAGTTTTTCTTTGTGATTTTCTTTCCAAAAACACCTTGATATCCACTTGAGCTATATCCTCTATCCTAATCTATTAGGATCTTTGTTTGTGGAAAAAGAGATTGTTTGAGGTTGATTAAGCCTCCAAGTTGTAAACACTCCTTGTATTTGTATATCCCTCTTTGGTAGAGGTTGATCGGAGTGGTGTTTGCTCCCTCTATTGTGAGGTGGAGATTGTTTGTTGGCTACGGGCCTTATCCCTCTTCAGTAGAGGTGGATTGTGGTTGTATTGCCTCGGTGGCATTGTAAGGTTGAGAGAGGAGTTCAGTACTCCTTTAGTGGATTAGAAATCCTTCTCGGTGAAGGCGGGGATGTAAAGCTAGGGGCTCGAACCTCGAAACATATCATTGTGTTTGCGTTTGATCCAATTTCTCTTAACCCTCTCTCCTTTATTTGTGCAAAGCATCATTCATATCATTCATATCATATTTGCTTGTGTTGTGCCTTGCATTGTTTCATATTGCTTATCATCTTTGTATGCTTGGCTTGTTTGTGTGTGCCTCACTTATACTTAACCACAAGAGCTTCATATAGCACCTTAACCCATATTTAAGGGAATCAAGAGGAGTTAGTCCAGAGCCCTTCATGGGAATTCGGCTACACTTGTTGGTTGTATTAAGTGTGTTGCAAAATTTGTTTAAACTTCCGCATTTAGCGCATTTAGTTTCTAGATTAGCATTAACACCTATTCACCCCCCTCTAGGTGTTTTTCAATTGATATCAGAGCCAACGCTCCTGATACTTTAGGCTTAACATCCTAGGAGTGAGATCCTTGTTTGCTAATCATTTGCATTTTGCTTACATCCATGGACTTCATGACCCCACCTATATTTGACTCTTCCAACATCATTGTTTGGAAGATTAGGATGTCCGTTTATTTACAAATCCTAGGATATAAGGTTTACCTCACCATTACCAAGGAATCATACCTTAGTGATAGCAAGCATATATGGGCCAATGCACAAGCCCTTGAGGCCATTAGAAGCACGCAACCTAAAGAATATCTTATGCTTGCTTCTAACTTTGATTCCGCATTTGCAGTGTGGAATATGTTGACAACCACACCACCACCTCCAAGCTTCAATTGCCAATCCAACCGAGAAAGAATCTAGTGGAGATGAATCCGAGTCACAATGTTTCATGATCCAAGGGAATGACTCCCTTGAGGTACAATCGGAATCTCAACTAGATAGTTTTGATGCTAGTTCTTCATGTGATGAATTTGTGGATGCCCATGCTTTGAATGAAGAACTCTCAATTGTTTGTGAAAAATTGATTGAAAAATATAAGATTTGAAAAAGAAAAGTCTAGGCCTTGAAAAAGAAAATAAAAGTTTGTATTCTAGACTTGACAATGTTTTGCAAGAGAAGGTTGAGGTCTATAATGAAAGGGATTCATTGAGATCTCATTAGACCTTGCACTAAAAGAAAATGAATTTTTAAAATCTAAA
This sequence comes from Agave tequilana, assembly GCA_038442645.1. Taxonomy (NCBI): domain Eukaryota; kingdom Viridiplantae; phylum Streptophyta; class Magnoliopsida; order Asparagales; family Asparagaceae; genus Agave; species Agave tequilana. The sequence continues at coordinate 41,794 of JAVJIF010006088.1, read as the reverse complement.
AATGATTGCCATGTTATTTTAAAGAAAAATGAAAACTTGTCTTCAAAAATTGATTTTGTCTTAAAAGAGAATGTTGCTTTGAAAAATAAAATAATTTCTATTTCCAATGATTTAAATGTTTGTTTAGAGAAAAATGAAGTTTTGAAAAATAAAATGGATTCACATGTTTGCCATGCTAGGGTAATTTCACCTAGATCACCCCTTGCATGCTCCATTTCTTCTACTATTGAAAATGATATAAATTTGCTTAAGAAGAATATGGATTGTTTGGGCTCCACTTTGAGCCATTGTGTTTGTAGCGATACACGTTTGGAATCTTTGTTTCGAAAGAAACAAGTTCCATCTATTATGCATGCACACCCTCCACGGCATACACATGCTTCTCACGGACACCATCACACTTTGTATGCTCATGTGTACACTTGTACACATTGTGCACGTAAGGGACACCTTGCTAAATTTGCTTTGATAGATTACATGATGTAAATTTAGCAAGTAATTTTGTTTGAGTTAGAGAAGGTGCTAACCCCCATGGACCCAAAAAGTTGTGGGTACCAAAGACCACCCCTCTTATTTATGATGTATGTGATGTTCTCTCACATGACGTGAGAGTAGCGGTACCTTGGAGTGGATGCGTTCCGAGCTTCATGGAAATCATTTGGATGCATCACTTTCAAGGGATGTTTGGTGGGAGGACCACCATGTTTTGGAGACTTGGAGAGGTGCCTTCATTGGTTTTGGTATCGAATCTCTAACTCCTTAATTATGTTTGCATGCTTTTCATATTCATTGTTTATAGCATGTTTTGTTGTTTGTAGATTATTATGAAAATGCCATGTTTATTAGACCCTTGACATGCATGTATAGCCTTTTGAGACACCCATGTTTAATATGGACCATTATTTTAGTGTTCTCACCTTTGTTTAGCTATCATGTTTATCATAGGTTTAATAACATATGGATTTACACAATAATCATGTTTATGTTTATCATGTTGATTTTTGTCTTGTTTCATGCTTCATGATTTGAATATATGTTTTAAATGTTAGTTTTCATTAAGACTAGGTATATATTTGTGCATATAGTGGGCCACAAATAAATCTATATATGTTTGTACTTGATTGCTTATTTGTTCCCATTAGATGTGCTAGTATAATCTAGTTTTGATGATCCATGCATTTTAAACTTGTATTCCCATTTTTAGATTTGTTTCATGTTTTAGTGTTTATGTTTAACTTCATGTATATGTCCATTTTATCCAAATTATTGTTATACATATACATCCTTTGAGCCACGTGCCTTAATGCATATATCTTTGTGGACTCGTTGTGTTTGGATATGTATGTATACTTTAGTTTGTATAAGACATACATATACCTTGAAGATTAAATAGTTTTGATGATTTTCATGTTTCCATGTTTTAAGAAATAATGAGCTTAATTGAATACTTTCATGATCATGTTCTTCACATTGTATTTATACACTCACATTTATTGTTTACTCATGTGTTTGTTTTCATTAGTCATATTTATGCTTAATTGGCTTAGAGTGTTGATTATCATGTGGATTTCATGTTTCATGAAAAATAATTTTGTTTTATTCCTTACTTGAAGGATTTCGTACTAGTTTACAAGTTTCTTTTTTTTCATATAACTAGTTGTGATATTCTTCATTTGGTAGAGTTTTTCAAACAAAGCTTATCTTCAAATCTATTTTTGAAAACCCCTACCTTCCACGGGCGGTTAGATGGGAGATCATGCTCATGTATGCCTTATATTGAAAATCATTTTAAACTTGAACATGGTTTGGGTGGTAGTTATATGATGTATACACTTGATCATTATTGTTGTTTCAATTGGTATCATTGAAATTCTTTCAATTGGTATCAATTTTGACTTTTATTGTATACTCATATATTTTCTTGTATGTATGTATGCTTTAAATTCTAAGAATATCAATTTCATTGGCATCCATTTTTCATACATATATATGTGTTTTTTGTTTATGCTAAGCTTGAGTTTTAACTTTGTTTCAATTGATTCAATTTTCAATTGGTTTCTTAAACAAGCTTATGCATGTGTTTTGTTGGTATTTCAAAATAAAGGGGGAGAAAATTTGATTTTCTTTCATATGTCAATTGGTAGTTATTTATTCCAATCCCTTACTTTATTGATAGAAAATAGTCATTTCATTGATATCATATACTTATACTCTATTTATATCAGATGTAAAATATCAACATGTGGAATTTATCACATTTATTTGTTGTTTTATTCATAATTAGATTGTTAAATATTCATATGTTTTATAAATGTTGAATTTTTGGTTCATTGGTCATTAATTTCATGTTTAGTGTTTTGATAAGTGATAATCAATTGAGTTTTGATATGATAAGTCTTGTACAATTTGTGATATCTAAGAGATGCACTAGAACATCATCATTAACTAGTTTGTTGATTCATGAATCAGATGTGTATATTTATTTTCATTCATGTCTGTTATGTTGATACTTGTATGCATTGTTGATTAGTATATTTGATATCTTTATTTCACATTGTTACCTCACTTAACATCCGATTTCATTTTGATGATTCCTCTATGTTGTAATTCTCGGATTCATATCACTCTTCTTCTTTTATTCATTAGTAATTTGTATTCAATTTGTAAAAACAATAGAATATGTATTGCCTATATGCAAGTCTTAACATCTCTTCATGGCTTCCATGTTGATATCTTGTATTGAGTCTTGACATCTCTTCTTTTGTGATACATGTTTGTAGCTTCAATCTCCCTCTTATCATTGCATGTGTATGTGAATTATGGTTGTCATCCCTCCTTCATGTAATGTATCTATGTAAGGAAGCTTCACATCTTCCTCTTCATGAATGTATATCGCATATACCATTTGTTGATTGATCTATGTTTACTTTCAATTGTATCAAGATGCTTCTTTGACTATTTCAATTGATATCTTAATTGATTGTCACCCTATTTTGGTTTTTTTTGTTTTAGACAAAAAGGGGGAGAACATCGTTTTTATTAACCCTTTTGTTGATTCATTGTTTCGAACAAAAAGGGGGGAAAAATTTATTGATTTAGTTTTGCTTTTACCCCTTATTGATGATTGTTTCTTTGTATTAAAAAGGGGGAGAAGATTTTGTTTGTTTTAGTTTTTACTCCTTTGTTGATGATTGACAAAAAGGGGGAGAAAGATTTTGAGTTTGTTTGAGTTTTATATATGCATATTTATGTTTTGCATATATTAAGTTTAATTTAGTTTAATTTTAATTGGTATCTAGAGCATGTTTTGTTTTTGAACATTTCATTGGGTATCTAGAACCTTTTTGTTATGCATAGATATGCATTCATATTTAAGAGCCTTCATTGCATATTTATTGTTTATTTGTTTTATGCATGAGTTAAGGGGGAGCTTCTTTGAAGCTTAACTTTAATCCATGCATATATAACTCCATGAGTTTTGTCATCATCAAAAAGGGGGAGATTGTTGGCCCGGAGGCCTTCCTCTCTAGTTTTGATGATGATTAACTCATGTAGTTATGTTTACTAATAATCTTGTGATTTTAGTTTCAGATCATTAAACAAGATATTAGTTGGTGATTGCTTCAAAAAGATGAGTTTGGAAGCCTTCACTTGGTGATTCCAGTGCCCGAGCATCAAGATCATACCTTTGCACTCGGTGGATCACGTTTTGGGATCGAGTCGACTTAAAGATGGAAGATCATCAAGAAGACTTAGGTATCCTAATTTAGTTTAGTGTGTTTAGATCCATTTGTAAAGCTTAGTATAGTTGATATGCTTAAGTGCACAACACACACAAGTTTTATGTTTTGAAAATGGTTTTCATGAATAGATTGATCAAAACAAGTTTACTTTGTTTTTATGTATATTAGATGTGTTCAATATACATACATGCTTACATGACTTATACAAACTTATTTTGACTTTCCTATTCATGTATTGAAAAATCCAAGTTTGATAAAATACAAGTTTTGATTTTTGGTAAAAATGATAAGACACAAAAATAGTTTCATATGCTTGATATTTGAGTTAAAATATTTATCACAAGTTTATATATCAATGCAAAATGGTAAAACTATTTTTGGGTATTTTTACAAGAGATAAAAGAATTTTTAAAGTATTTTTTAACATGTTTTTCTGACCCAGTTTTTGACCCAGAACTGGCTGACAGGCCAGGTCGGCCGACCGCACGGTCGACCGCACCAGGGCGCGACCGGGCCGGTACGTCGACCGACGTGCACAGAGCTGTGCACGTCTGGCAGCACAGTGGGCTGGCCGACCGAGCGGTCGACCGGACCAGAGAGCTCTGCTCTCTGTATCTGGGCGGTCGGCCGTACGGTTGACCGGATTGCCCCAACGGTCATATTTATGACCGTTGGCGGTCGACCGGGTGGTCGACCGCAAGCCTGTCAGGCTGCCAGATCAGCCTAACGGCTAGTTTTCTGTTTTGGCCTATATAAACCCTATTCCTTTGGGATTTTGGCTAAGGTTTTTAACAAGAAAATTCCCAGTTTCTCCGAGTTTAAAAGAAGTTTTCAAAGAGTTTTAAAGTTTAAAAGATTTCATCTTTATTGTTTTTCAAGGGTTTTAGAAAATCAAAGAAAACTAAGTTTTTGGATATTGTTTTGAATTTTCATTTCTATCATCTACAAGAGATTTCCCAAGTAGTTTTCTTTGTGATTTGCTTTCCAAAAACACCTTGATATCCACTTGAGCTATATCCTCTATCCTAATCTATTAGGATCTTTGTTTGTGGAAAAAGAGATTGTTTGAGGTTGATTAAGCCTCCAAGTTATAAACCCTCCTTGTATTTGTGTATCCCTCTTTGGTAGAGGTTGATCGAAGTGGTGTTTGCTCCCTCTATTGTGAGGTGGAGATTGTTTGTTGGCTACGGGCCTTATCCCTCTTCGGTAGAGGTGGATTGTGGTTGTATTGTCTCGGTGGCATTGTAAGGTTGAGAGAGAAGTTCGGTACTCCTTTAGTGGATTAGAAATCCTTCTCGGTGAAGGCGGGGATGTAGAGCTAGGGGCTCGAACCTCGAAACATATCATTGTGTTTGCGTTTGATCCAATTTCTCTTAGCCCTCTCTCCTTTATTTGTGCAAAGCATCATTCATATCATATTTGCTTGTGTTGTGCCTTGCATTGTTTCATATTGCTTATCATCCTTGTATGCTTGGCTTGTTTGTGTGTGCCTCACTTATACTTAACCACAAGAGCTTCATATAGCACCTCAACCCATATTTAGGGGAATCAAGAGGAGTTAGTCCAGAACCCTTCACGGGTAATTCGGCTACACTTGTTGGTTGTATTAAGTGTGTTGCAAAATTTTTAAACTTCCGCATTTAGCGCATTTAGTTTCTAGATTAGCATTAACACCTATTCACCCCCCCCCCCCCTCTAGGTGTTTTTCACGTTGATCATATTGTCATTACGGGAGATGATATTAAGGGTATTCGCTGATCTGAAGACATACAAGTTTCATAGGAAGGATCTTAGACACTTGAGATAGTTCTTGGTGTTGAGGTGGCACAGTTCAAGAAAGGGATCTATTTGTCAAAGAGGAAGTACGTATTAGATCTATTATCCGCTGCTGGGATATTAGGGTGGTGCTACCAGGTAAGAGGGAGTTGAGTGAACCAGGAAGATAAATGAGACTTGTGGAAAAGTTGAATTACCTCATGATAACACGGCTATACATACGTATCCGGTGACTGTTGTGATCAAGCTCATGTCTAATCCTTGAACAAGTAATTAGGATGTATAATTCGAATATTGTGATCTTTAAAAAAATCTCCATATTGGTCTCTTATATATAAGAATGATTAAAGCAAGTGATGCAGACGGGGAAACGAGCAACGCGGGCTAGATAATGTAACGAACCCTGAAGAAGCCTTGATAATTACTCGAATCCACGAGCACGCGACCCAAATCCACGAGCCAAAGAGAACAAATCGAATCCACGAGCAAAACATGAGGAAAACTGAAAGAGTATTGATTAAAAATTGGATGATATAAAAAGCCTAGGATACAATGGCCTTATATAGGCAAAATAAAAAAAATATTTCTCCAACTAGGAAATAAAATAAAGAGATAGAAATAAACAAATTAGAATTCAAAACGGACTAAGAAAAATAACTTCTAAACAAACTTGAAACTCTGATACACAGCACGCCTTGTCGACAGGCGAAGAGTGTTGTCGACAGGTCTATAATTCCTTGACTTTCTCTAAAAGTCTGTCGACATGACTGTAAACTACTGAGCTTCTGTAAAAGCATGTTGACAGTTAAAAGGAGCTATCCACAGGTACTCAAATCTGGGCATTCTCATCTTGATCTCCTTCATCAAACGAACTCGTTCTCGAGTTATCATCTGGATATAGCTTTATTGGTAGGGTAATATTCATGGAGATCTGCCACGTTGAACATTTTGGACATTGCCATGTCGCTTGGAAGATCTATAATGTAAGCGTCATCATTGATCTTCCTTACAATTCTGAACGGCCCATACTTTCTTGGTTTCAACTTGTAGGACACAACATGAGTTCTTTCTTTTCTCAAGCATATCATTATGGTGTCCCCTTCTTTGAAGGCCTTTTCTCTCCTCTTTTTGTCAGTTGTGACCTTATACCTCGTGTTGGGTTTCTCCAACTTTAATCAAATCTTCCCTTAAACATCTAGTATTTGTTCTGCCATGGCGCTAGTTGCGCTACTAAACTTCTCTCTAATAGGCAACTTGGCTAAGTCTAAGAGATGATAAGGTACCTTCTTATAGACAATAGAAAAGGGCGACATACCCGTTGAGCTGATGTAAGCAACTCCGCTTGTGGCAAAGGTTGATCCAACGCTCTTGGCTTATCTCCACAAATGCTTCTTAATAGGTTGTCTAAAGTGCGACTCACAACTTTCGTCTGGCCATCAGTTTGAGGATGTGTCGTGCTACTGTATTTCAGTGATGTGTCAAACCTCCTCCAAAGAGTAGTCCAAAACGTCGCTAAGAACTTGCTGTCACGATCCCAAATAATGGAACTTGGCATACCATGTAGTGTCACAACCTCTTGGAAGAACTTGGTCACATGTGGTTCATCAGAAGTCTTTCTGTAAGGAATAAAGTGAACCATCTTGGAGAATTAATCAACTACACGAAGATGGTGTTGGCCCAAGGTTACAATCACCCGGTTTTGGAGTTTTGATGATTACAAAACATATATAGTTATTTTGTACTAATCATATTTTAGTATTGAAGTTTGTTTCAGAGTTCTATGGATTCAAGATGTTTTCTTCCTTAAAGGAAGGTGGTTTTGACTCAAGTTGACTCAATTCGGGATCAAGGATTCAAGTTATTCAACAATGCATATGGAGAAGCCAAAATTGAAATCTTGTAGTCACCTAGAACCATTGTAAGAAGTAGTATATTAAAGAGTGGGATATGATAAGTTGTGCTCAAGAAACACACACACACATATTCACTTTTCAAAATACACATTTTTTTTGGTTATTTGGTTTAGGTGCGTGATTGATTGATATACATGTCTCAAAATATTTCAAAACATGTATGTCATCCTCTATAGCATGCTACTTAAACTTCAAACCATTTAAAAATATTTCAAAAATTATTCAAAGTTCAAAATTCCTTCTTTAAAAATCTGTTTCAGGCCTTACGGTCGACCGGGCAGTCGACCGGACCTATTTCAGGCAGATCGGTCGACCGTCCAGTCGATCGGGCCTTATGGCTTTGGGCATGCACGTCTGTGCACGTCTGCCGGACGACCGGGCCAGTCGACCGACAGACCTGGCGATCGACCGACCGGTCGACTGACTGCAAGCCCTTAATCTCGGGTTTGTCGGTGTCGTCGACCGGCCCGGTCGACCGACAGTTCAAAAATTCTCTTGTTTATCCTGCGGTCGACTGGACCGGTCGACCGAAGCCAACAGCTCTTTTGCCATGTGGCTTGCCGGTCGACCGGCCCGGTCGACTGACAGCCGTCAAAAGTGCCCAACGGCTCTTTCTTGAAATCTGTTTTGTTTTTTATAATTCCTATACTTATTTCTGAATTCCTAGTGGCTAAGCTCTACCCTAATGACCTAGTATTCATTATGGATGATATGAATTCTCTCCCTATAAATAGAGGTCATTGGTTATTTGTTTAAACACAAGAAAAATTCCTATTGTTTCAAGTTTTTCAAAAGACAAGAAAGTTTACTAGCATTACTTTTCAAAGTTCTTTCATTTGCAAAAGTTTTCAGTTGGTTTACAAGTTCTTTTTACTTCTTTACAAATAAAATTTTTCTCACTTCACTTCTTGAGCCAAAAATCATCTGCACTCTATAAGAAGTTGTAAGAGAGAGTTTGTGGTCTTTTGATCACCAAGTGACTTGAATTCCTTGTGTTGAGATCCCTCTTGTGTAGAGGTTGGATTGGTTGGAGTTGGGTACTCCGGTCTTGTTTAGACTCCCCTTAGGTGTAAAGGTTCCGGTGTGAAAATTCCCTTTGTGGATTTAGTGGAAATCCTTCATAGTGGTGAAGGCGGAGACGTAGAGCAGTGGCTCGAACCTCAAAACAAATTACTTGTGTTTGCGATTAGTTTCCTTATTGCTTTTCATTGCTTTACGTTTCTATCTTGTGATACCACTTGCTTGCACTTCATTATTGCACTCATTTCATTTACTTGCATTTCCGGTCTTTACTCATTTCAACAAAAAAGTAATTACGCGCCTCAACTCATAATCTAGAGAAATCAAAGAGGAGAAGTTCTAGAGCCCTTCACGGAATTCGGCTTCAATTTCTTGTTTTGAGTGACCGCTTGCATCATTTATACTTAGTTGTTTAAAAGATCATTAGATTAGCATTAACACCTATTCACCCTCCCCTCTAGGTGTTTTTCAATTGGTATCAGAGCTTTGGTCTCTAGGTTCTTGGCTTAACATCCTTAGAGAGATCCTATATTGCTAATCACTCTATTCATATTTCATCCTCATACACTTAGTAAAAACGGCCGAAGGAATTAAGACCCACCCAAGTTTGATGGCCTTAACTTTCCCATATGGAGGGTTAAGATGACCGTGTTTTTGCAATCCTTAGGGAGCCGGGTTGCAAAGGCGGTGACCAAACCATTTAGCGCACCCCTTGGTGATGAGGACACTTGGTCCGACATTGCCACGAAAGAGTTTGACGCTAATGCTAGGGCACACTATGCCTTACTTCAAGCTCTTAATGACGATGATATTGCTAGAGTCATTCACTGCAAATCCGCCTATGAGATTTGGACTCACCTACTAGTCACTCATGAGGGAACTTTACAAGTTAAGAGGGCCAAAATTGACCTTCTTCGTTTCCCAATATGAAAACTTTTCCATGCAAGAGAATGAAACCATGATGATATGGTTACTAAATTTACAAGGATTACTAACGGTCTTTCTTCTTTAGGTGACGGGATTGACAATGACCAAAAACTGAGGAAGATCATCCGTGCACTCCCTCCATCTTGGGAAGTCAAAAACACAACTTTGAAAGAGCTCAATGACAAGAAATGGAGCTCATCGGTCTCATTGAGAATCTCAAGACCCATAAGATGGAAAGAAAAGCAAGAGAAGAGATGGCTCCTCCAAAGAAGAAAGCAATAGCTTTCAAAAACTCTTCCACCTACTCCGATGAAGTTGATGATGAAGAGGATGATGAAGATCTTTCTCTTCTTGTGAAGAATGTTCGGAGAATGTACAACAAGGCCAAATTCCAAAACAAAAGATGGCAAGGTAAAGAAGAGAAGAAAATCATTTGCTTCAATTGCCGAAAACGGGGACACATTGTTGCGGAATGTCCAGAGAACAAGGCAAACCCTCCACTTTCAAAAAGCCATACAAAAAAAGAAGGCTTTAAAGGCTACTTGGTTCGGAGAGTGAATCCGATGAGGAAGTCAACACCGCCAACATGTGCGACATGGCTAATGAAAGCACAAGCAAGGTAACTCTCGATACATTCATTGAAGATTGTGAATTATCTATAGATGAATTAGGAGAAGCTTTTGAAGAACTATCTCAAAACTATGATTTTCTCAAAAAGAAATACTTAAAAATGAAAAAGGAAAATGAATCACTTAACCACAAAGTTTTCATTCTCACAAAAGAAAAGGATGATTTATTTTCAACACTTGCTTCCACACAAGGATTTTGATAATTATAAAATTTCTTGCAAAGGTAAATTTCCACTAGTTGATAAAGATGAGATTTCCATGCTAAAGAAGAAAATTGACTCATTGGGATTCGGAGAGTGAATCCGATGAGAAAGTCAACACCGCCAACATGTGCGACATGGCTAATGAAAGCACAAGCAAGGTAACTCTCGATACATTCATTGAAGATTGTGAATTATCTATAGATGAATTAGGAGAAGCTTTTGAAGAACTATCTCAAAACTATGATTTTCTCAAAAAGAAATACTTAAAAATGAAAAAGGAAAATGAATCACTTAACCACAAAGTTTTCATTCTCACAAAAAAAAAGGATGAGGTAACTCTCGATACATTCATTGAAGATTGTGAATTATCTATAGATGAATTAGGAGAAGCTTTTGAAGAACTATCTCAAAACTATGATTTTTCTCAAAAAGAAATACTTAAAAATGAAAAAGGAAAATGAATCACTTAACCACAAAGTTTTCATTCTCACAAAAGAAAAGGATGATTTATTTTCAACACTTGCTTCCACACAAAAGGATTTTGATAATTATAAAATTTCTTGCAAAGGTAAATTTCCACTAGTTGATAAAGATGAGATTTCCATGCTAAAGAAGAAAATTGACTCATTGGGATTCGGAGAGTGAATCCGATGAGAAAGTCAACACCGCCAACATGTGCGACATGGCTAATGAAAGCACAAGCAAGGTAACTCTCGATACATTCATTGAAGATTGTGAATTATCTATAGATGAATTAGGAGAAGCTTTTGAAGAACTATCTCAAAACTATGATTTTCTCAAAAAGAAATACTTAAAAATGAAAAGGAAAATGAATCACTTAACCACAAAGTTTTCATTCTCACAAAAGAAAAGGATGATTTATTTTCAACACTTGCTTCCACACAAAAAGATTTTGATAATTATAAAATTTCTTGCAAAGGTAAATTTCCACTAGTTGATAAAGATGAGATTTACATGCTAAAGAAGAAAATTGACTCATTAGGAGATGTTTTAAAGAAATGTGAATTTGATAAAACAAGACTAGAGGCTATGTTTCCTAAGAAACATATCCCAAAGAATCAATCACATGCTACACACACTCATGTTCATAAATCACAACCATTACATCATGCTAAACACCTAATCATGTCCACACTTCACACACTCATCATGCATTCATGTATGGTAAAGTTTATGTATGCACATATTGTGGCCGAAAGGGTCATTTGGTTAAATTTTGCTATGATAGGATAAATGCATCACATAATCATGTTTGAGTTCGGAATACTAACATTCAAGGACCCAAGAAAGTTTGGGTACCAAAATCAACGATTTTGTTAATGTTGTAGGTACATTCCAAAGAGCAACGACGTAGGGAGCGGTAGTATCTTAATAGTGGTTGCTCAAGACACATGACTTGGGATATCAACAACTTTGCAACCCTATCAAGATACCATGAAGGTGGCACCGTCACCTTGGGAGATGACGCCAAAGGAAAAATCATTGGTATTGGTAATGTTAAACTTGGTACATCTCCTTTAATAGAAAATGTTGTTTTAGTTGATGGCCTTAAGCATAATCTCTTGAGTGTTAGTCAACTTTGTGGTAAAGGTTTTAATGTTGTTTTTGATGACCTAGCATGTAGTGTAATTGATAGACAATCCAATGCATGTATATTTTCTGGATTTCGTGAAAACAATGTATACAAGATTGATGTGTCTAAAATGCTATGCAATGCTACTTGTTTGAATGCCTTCGATGATGACTCTTGGTTGTGGCATAGGAGATTAGGCCACATTTCTTTTGACCATCTATCTAGATTAAATAAGGAAATGGTGAAAGGTATTCCTTACTTGAAATTTGAAAAGGACCGCATTTGCGATGCGTGCCAACTTGGGAAACAAACCAAGTCCTCTTTCAAATCCATCAAGGATATCATGACATCACGACCTTTAGAGTTGATCCATATAGATTTGTTTGGTCCTACTAAAACCAAAAGTCTAAGTGGGAATCGTTTTGCTTTCATTTTAGTTGATGATTTCTCTCGTTTTACTTGAGTTTTCTTTTTAGAACATAAAACCAAGCATTTTAACATTTTCAAGCCTTTAAGAAAAGAGTTGAAAAGGAAAAGATTCTTCTATTTTAAGAATAAGAAGTGATAGAGGTGGTGAATTCAATAACCAACCCTTTACCACTTTTTGCGAAGAACATGGAATTAAGCATGAACTATCTTGTCCTAGAACTCCACAACAAAATGGAGTCGTTGAGAGGAAAAATCGTACATTACAAGAGATGGCTAGGACAATGATAAATGAGTACGGTCTCCCTCAATACCTATGGGCCGAGGCCGTAAACACTTCTTGCTACATATCAAATAGGGTTTCTTATGCAAAACACTTCTAAAACATCTTTTAATATTTATTATTCAAGAAAACCAAATGTTTCATACTTTAAAGTTTTTGGTTGTAAATGCTTTGTTTTAAATACTAAAGATAATTTAGGTAAATTTGATGCAAAATCATATGAAACAATTTTTGTTGGTTACTCTAACACTAGTAAAGCTTATAGAGTCTTCAATAAATCATCCTTGACTATTGATGAATCTATACATGTAAAGTTTGAGGAATCTAATGTGTTTGTTGAGAATGTTATAGAAATAGATTCCCTAAATGAAGACAAGGAGATGATTACTTTGAAGGACTCACCTACTCTTGAAGACAAGCCAAAGGTTGATGAGGAAAATGAAGTTCAAGAAGTTGAAATAGAGACAACACAACCACTTCCAAAAGATTGGAGATTCACTCCACATCATCCCAAGGATCTTATTATAGTTGAAGTATCAAAAGGGGTAACTACTCGTTCTAAACTTCATGATCTTCGTGGGCACTATGCATTTATTTCTCATTTTGAACCAAAGAACATCCTCGAAGCCGAGGGCGACTCGTATTGGTTGCTTACCATGCAAGAGGAGCTCAATCAATTCGAGCGCAACCAAGTTTGGCATCTTGTTCCTAGGCCCCGTGATAGACCAACAATTGGTACTAAATGAATTTTTAGGACAAGTTGGATGAATCGGGTAATATTGTTAGGAATAAAGCTAGGTTAGTGGCTCAAGGTTACACTCAAGTCGAAGGTATCGATTTTGAGAAACTTTTGTACCCGTAGCACGGCTTGAAGCCATACGGATGACACTTGCATTTGCTTCATATAAAGATTTTAAACTTTTTCAAATGGATGTAAAAAGTGCTTTCTTAAATGGATTTATTGAAGAGGAAGTGTATGTTGAACAACCTCCGGGTTTGTTGATCCTACACATCCGGAATTTGTTTTCAAACTAGACAAAACTCTTTATGGTTTAAAACAAGCCCCTAGGGCGTGGTATGAAAGACTTTCTTCATTTCTTATTTCAAATGGTTTTACTAAAGGAAAAAATAGATACTACTTTGTTTTCCAAACATGTTGAAAATGATATACTTATAGTTCAAATATATGTTGATGATATCATATTTGGTTCTACTAATGAAAATCTTTGCAAAGCTTTTGAATCATGCATGAAGGAGGAATATGAGATGTTTATGATGGGCGAGCTTAACTACTTCCTTGGTCTCCAAATCAAGCAAAGGAAGGATGGGATTTTCATCAATCAAGCCAAGTACACGAAGGAACTTATCAAGAAATTCGGGCTTGAAGGGGCTAAGATAACTAAAACTCCCATGGCTACCACCACAAAGCTTGACAAGGATGAACAAGGTATAAATGTAGACATTAAACTCTATCGTAGCATGATTGGTAGTTTGTTATATTTAACGGCTAGTAGGCCGGACATTATATTTTGTGTATGTCTTTGTGCTCGATTTCAATCGTGTCCTAAAAAGTCCCATTTGATTGCGGTAAAACGCATTATTAAATACCTTATGGGCACAATTGACATGGGTTTGTGGTATCCGAAGACCGAACATTTTTCATGACGATTTTTGGATGCCGACTATGCGGGGTGTAGAGTGGATAGGAAGAGTACAAGTGGAACATGTCAATTTCTCGGTAATTGTCTTGTTTCATGGTCTTCCAAGAAACAAAATTCGGTAGCCCTCTCAACCGCTGAGGCAGAATATGTTACGGCGGGGGCTTGTTGTACACAAGTCCTTTGGATGAAACATACTCTCCTTGACTATGATTTACATTTTGACCATATTAAATACTTTGTGATAATACTAGTACTATTCATATGACTAAAAATGCAAATCAACATAGTAAGACTAAGCACATTGACATTCGATATCACTTTCTTAGAGATCATTATGAGAAAGGTGATATTGATATTGATTATGTTTCTACCGATTTTCAACTTGCCGATATTTTTAAAAAACCACTAGAGTATAATAGATTTTCTTTCATTTGTGGTGAATTGAATGTTTGTGTTATGGATTCATGAGAATTTTTTTTAAAAAATGATTATTTTTTTTACCGTTTTTGATGCATGACAAAAAGGGAGAGAAAAAGTTAGTTTATTGTTTTTAAGTTTATTGTTTTGAGTTATTATTTTTCTTGATGTTTTCTTTCTCATACAATTCATTCATGTATATAGCCATTCATTTATATAACATGATTTGAGGGGGAGCCTCCAAGCTCCTTTTCCCATTTTTTGTTAAATAACTCAAATGTTTTGTCATCATCAAAAAAGGGGAGATTGTTGGCCCAAGGTTACAATCACCCGGTTTTGGAGTTTTGATAATTACAAAACATATATAGTTATTTGTACTAATCATATTTTAGTATTTAAGTTTGTTTCAGGGTTCTATGGATTCAAGATGTTTTCTTCCCTAAAGGAAGGTGGTTTTGACTCAAGTTGACTCAATTCGGGATCAAGGATTCAAGTTATTCAACAATGCATATGGAGAAGCCCAAAATTGAAGAACTTGTAGTCACCTAGAACATTGTAAGTAGTATGTTAAAGAGTGGGATATGATAAGTTGTGCTCAAGAAAACACACAAACACATATTCACTTTTCAAAATACACGTTTTTTTTTGGTTATTTGGTTTAGGTGCATGATTGATTGATATACATGTCTCAAAATATTTCAAATTTTTATATCTAGTTTAAAACATGTATTTCATCCTCTATAGCATGCTACTTAAACTTCAAACCATTTAAAAATATTTCAAAAATTATTCAAAGTTCAAAATTTCTTCTTTAAAAATCTGTTTCAGGCCTTACGGTCGACCGGGCGGTCGACCGGACCTATTTCAGGCCAGATCGGTCGACCGTCTGGTCGACCGGGCCTTGTGGCTTTGGGCGTGCACGTCTGTGCACGTCTGCCGGTCGACCGGGCCAGTCGACCGACAGACCTGGCGATCGACCGACCAGTCGACCGACTGCAAGACCCTTAGTCTCGGGTTTTGTCGGTCAACCGGCCCGGTCGACCGACAGTTCAAAATTTTCTTTTGTTTATCCTGCGGTCGACCAGACCGGTCGACCGAAGCCAACAGCTCTTTTGCCATGTGGCTTGTCGGTCGATCGACCCGGTCGACCGACAGCCGTCAAAAGTGCCCAACGGCTCTTTCTTGAAATCTGTTTTGTTTTTTATAATTCCTATACCTATTTCTGAATTCCTAGTGGCTAAGCTCTACCCTAATGACCTAGTATTCATTATGGATGATGTGAATTCTCTCCCTATAAATAAAGGTCATTGGTTATCTGTTTAAACACAAGAAAAATTCCTATTGTTTCAAGTTTTTCAAAAGAGAAGAAAGTTTACTAGCATTATTTTTCAAAGTTCTTTCATTTGCAAAAGTTTTCAGTTGGTTTACAAGTTCTTTTTACTTCTTTACAACTGAAATTTTTCTCACTTCACTTCTTAAGCCAATAATCATCTCCACTCTATAAGAAGTTGTAAGAGAGAGTTTGTGGTCTTTTGATCACCAAGTGACTTGTATTCCCTTGCGTTGAGATCCCTCTTGTGTAGAGGTTGGATTGGTTAGAGTTGGGTACTCCGGTCTTGTTTAGACTCCCCTTAGGTGGTAAAGGTTCCGGTGTGGAAATTCCCTTTGTGGATTTAGTGGAAATCCTTCATAGTGATGAAGGCGGGGACGTAGAGCAGTAGCTCGAACCTCGAAACAAATTACTTTTGTTTGCGATTAGTTTCCTTATTGCTTTTCATTGCTTTACGTTTCTATCTTGTGATACCACTTGCTTGCACTTCATTATTGCACTCATTTCATTTACTTGCATTTCCGGTCTTTACTCATTTCAACAAGAAAGTAATTACGCGCCTCAACTCATAATCTAGAGGAATCAAAGAGGAGAACTTCTAGAGCCCTTCATGGAAAATTCGGCTTCAATTTCTTGTTTTGATTGACCGCTTGCATCATTTATACTTAGTTGTTTAAAAAGATTATTAGATTAGCATTAACATCTATTCACCCCCCTCTAGGTGTTTTTCAAATGGGATCCACTCCCTTTTATGTGCGAGGAAGTCCTAGCACGAAATCCATCCTCAAATCCTCCCAACTATCTTTGGGAAAGGACAAAAGTGTATACAATCTCATATTTTGGGCTTGTCCTCTAGCAACTTAACAAACTGGACAACTCCTCACAATTGCAGTCACATCCTTCCCTAATTGGGGTCAATAATATCTCTCTTCAAGACTTACTGTAGTCTTGTCTCTCTCAAAGTGCCCTGTAAGTCCGCCTCCGTGCAAGTCTCTGATAACTTTCTCCCTCAATGAAGTCAGTGGTATACATAGCCGGCTTTTCTTAAAAAGAAATCCGTCTAGGATATGAAAATCCTGTACGGGTATTGTGACGTACACTTCTCCCAAATATAAGCAAAGGCTTCATCCTCTTATATAGCTCTTTCAAGCATTCAAACCCAATGATTTCACTTTATAACAGGACCAACAGTGAAACTCTTCGAATCAATGCATCGGGAACTTTGTTATCTACTTCAGATTTGTGACGGATCACAAAATTGAATTGCTCAAAATAGGATACCCATCTTGAATGCATCCTGTTTATGTGCTTTTGGTTCTTGAAGTGTTGGAGAAATTGATGATCCGAAAACAACACGAAGTCACTAGCTATAAGGTAGCTCTCCCATGACTTTAATGAACGGTACACTGCATATAACTCATGTTCATATGTAGACCACTTTTGTCGTGCCTCATTTAACTTTTCATTGAGGAAGGCAATAGGTCTCTTTTCCTGTAAGAGTGCTGCTCCAATGTCCAATCTGCAAGCATCACACTCTAACTCAAACATCTTACCAAAGTTTCAAAATGCTAAAATAGGGACATTAGTAAGCTTCTCCTTGATGAGTTAAAAAGCCCTTACCAACTTCATCAGTTCAAACGAAAGAACCCTTCTTCAAACAGTCTGTCATGGGTGCTACCAAGTTACTAAAGTTGTGGATGAAACGCCAGTAAAAAGTAGCTAGGCTGTGAAACCTTCTTACCTCGGTAGCACTATAGGTGCGGGCCAATCTCGAATTGCCTTCACTTTCTCCTCGTTTACATAGATCCCTTGTGAACTAACAACAAAATCCAATAATATCAAAGTTGTAGTCATGAAGTTGCACTTCTTCAGGTTGATGTATAAATCATTAGCTTGTAGAATTGTGAACACGTCCTATAGATGTTGGAGATGCTCGACTTCGCTTGAACTGTAAATTAGGATGTCGTCAAAGTAGACAATCACAAATTTTCCCAAGAAAGGCTTAAGCACTTGATTCATTAATCTCATGAAAGTGCTCGGTACATTGGATAGTTCAAAAGGCATGACCATCCACTCGTATAATCCTTCTGGAGTCTTAAACATCATCTTCTACTCATCTCCCAGCCTAATGTGAATTTGGTGCGCCTCAGATCAATCTTCGAAAACATGCACGACCCTCCTAATCGATCCAACATATCATCAAGACGGGTTATCGAAAATCGATATCGGATAGTGATCTTTTTGGTGACTCGGCTGTCCACACACATGCGCCAACTCCCATCCTTCTTTGGCGTCAAAAAGGCCGGCACCGCACATGGACACATGCTCTCTCTAATGTGCCCCTTCAGAATCAGTTCTTTGACCTTCTCCCTTAAAACTTCACTCTTTTTTGGATTCATCCGATAGTGTGGGAGGTTAGGTAGACTCACTCTGGAGATCAGAAAAACGTGGTGCTAGATATCCCTCATGGGTTGCAGTTTGTCTGGAAGCTCATCATGAACTATTCTTTAGAATTCTTCTAGTATCGGCTTCATCTTCTCAGGAACTTCAATTGTTCGGTCAATTTCTTCTTTGACTACCAAAGCAAATCGTTACTTTGTCTCCTTGGGCTCCACCAAGAATTCATCTCGGTTCATATTGATATGAACTTTAGCTTTCCTTCTTTAGTCGGGTTTCAGTGGTGGTGGAATAAGCTTCATGGCAATTCTCTTACTCTCCCAAGTGAACATGTAAATGTTTCTCTTACCTCGATGGGTAGCATCAACGTCATGTTGCCATGGTTGTCCTAGTAGTATGTGGCATGCATCAATATCAACATCGCAAGTAATTGAATCTTGATAAAACTTGCTAATTGAAATAAAACTTGACAAAGATTCATTACCTTTATGTAGGGCCCTTTTTTATCCACCCAATGGTGTATGGATGGAGGTGTGACTCTGTCTCTAATTTCAAATAGTCCACCAATATAATAGAGACGATGTTTTCACAATTGTTATTATCGATGATGAGATTGCATACCTTGTTCTTTACCAAACACATTGAGTAGAAAATTTGATGCCTTTGTATAGTGTCAGGGTTTGGTTGCATAGCAACCGCTGGATCACGTAGGTGGCTACCTCTCATCTTCTTCGACAAAGTCAAAATCTTCCGATTCAGTCTCGATTAATACTTCGTCCTCGTAGTCCGCCATATTAATGGGCCTCCTCTTCAGGTACTCATTGGATCTGTGTCCAGGTTCGCCATATCTGTAACACTTGTCGACCCCGAGCTTGGCATATCAATTCTCCTTTCCCTTTGTAGTGGGGTAGTTGGCGTCGTCTGGTTTGCTGGAGGAACGTCAATCGCCTTACGGGATGGAGGTCATTAGCTTGATATGAAATCTTGTTGAGCTCTTGTGTTGACGGATATCCGTTCTGCTGCTCCTTTGAAAGGTAAAGCTCTGCTCTGCAACCTCTCAATCTTCATTACTTTATTTTGTGCCTCGTCGACAAATACACGTCTTGGATGCACACACCTTTCTAGATGGAGTACTTTAGCCTGTTGATGTACTTTGAAGTCTACTGCTTTTCCGTCTGGGATAGGTCGCATCGCGACGTAAGGTGGTACCCACGGTCCGAAGACTCGGCCGAGTCGGCCGAGTCGTATCCGTCTCGGCACCCGCCAGATGAATCCGAGACCCGATTTGAAGGATCCACTCAGAAATGACCGAATCGGTCTTGACTCGGAGTTGACTCGACTGAATCGACCGAGTCACGATACGACTCGGACCGACTCGGTCGATTCGGCCGAGTCAGCTCTAGGTCAAGGCCGATTCGATTAAAAACCCAAACTTGTCTGGGATCTAGGGCTCCCCCGCCTTCGGCACATTGCCGCCACCGCCAGCTCCGCCCGATCTCTCTCCTGCCTTCGCCGCCTACTGCCCGCCGCCGCCGTGAGAGAGGGGGAGAGAGAGAGAGAGGAGAGGGAGATGAGAGAGGAAGGGAGAGGGAGACGAGAGAGAGGGACATAGAGCCAAATGGAGGGAGAGATGGGATGATCTTACCTGATCTCTCTCCTTTATCCTTTTTTGGTTTTTTTTAAATTTTTGAGTTTTTTATATTTACCCCCTCAAATCTTTTATATTTCTGAATATACTCGCAAATCATCATATTTCCCCAATTACCCCCTCAAAACAAATTTGTTTTGGACATGTGATATATGAATTTGATGTCTACATTTTTTTATGATTTGTCATGATTTTTCATAATTTTTTGAGTTTTCTATGTAGTGTTTTGCGCGTATCGTCCGATTCCAATTCAAGTCGTCGAGACTGATCCGTCTCGGTGCCGGCTGAGTCGGCGGCCGAGACCGCGACTTTGAACCATGATGGTACCTCTGTATAAGCCACAACAGTTCTTGTGTCTTGTCTGCATTACTCAAATTAGCTGTAAAGAATCTATTGATAATCGAGTGGAAGGAATCATCTAGCCATCGTGTCATCACAGGTGATTTATCTTGGCGCCTTCTTGTGACTTACAACTGGTCATGCCATGCGGCCGCTCCTCCTTTGAGCTTATACGGCACGAACTTGACATGCTTTTCCTCAGGAATGTAAGCCATGTCAACGAACTTCTCTACTTCATAAACTTCTCTACTCCATAGACCCAATCTAAGGACTCGATGTCAAGGTCCCACTGAAGAAGGAATCTCGATTTTTATCCTATACTCGTTAGGGTTGGGTCCCCTCTTCTCCATCTGGGTTAGGAAAAGGAAATCCTTCTCCCCTATTGAGATTAGGATTCACCATCTACCTAGGGCCTTGCCCATATGTTGTCCTTCCATCGTAACCTTCGTCTTTAAAATCGTTTTCAAGATAGAAGTCGTTGATGAGTTCTTCGTCGGTAAGATCTTTGAAGGAAGTTGTTGTTGAGAACGTCTTGGTGGTGGTGGTGGTTGACGCGGTTGTTAACGCGGGGGTAGTCATTGGAAAGAAAATTACTGTGGTGGAGGTTGTGGATGAGGACTTGATGTGGTGGAGGTGGAGGAAGATTGTTCGATGAATGTTCACATCCACTTCGGTACGCACCATCAGCAAGGCTTTAATCATCTAATTTGGGAGATAGCCTCTTGATTTCTTGGACCATACTGTCCATGGTCGATTCAAAAGCAGCAAGTCTCCCTTCAACAACGCCTGCTCTCGTAGAGAGGTTGGATTGCTCGTTATCGTCTCCAGCCATCGTCGGACGTTTGCCGAAGCTCTGATACAACTTAATGCAGATGGTGAAGCAAAGAAGACGAGCGACGTGGGTTAGATATCGTACTAGCGCTGACAAACCCTGAGCAAGCAACCCGAATCCACGAGCCAAAGAGAACTCAAATCCCCGAGCAAAATATGACGAAAACTCAAAGAGTATTGATTAAAAATTGGATGATAAAAAACATAAGATACAATGGCCTTATATAGGCAAAATAAAAGAAGAATGCTTCTCTAACTAGGAAACTAAAATAAAGAGACAGAAATAAAACAAATTAGAATCCAAAGCACCCAGAATAATAACTTCTAAACAAACTAGGAAACTCTGATATGCAAGCAGGCCAGTCGAAAGGCGAAGAGTGTGTCGACAGATCTATAATTCTCTGACTTTTCTGTAAAAGCCTGTCGACAGGCGAAGAGTGTTGTCGACAGAACTGTAAACTACTAAGCTTCTGTAAAAGCTTGTCGACAATTGAAAGGATCTGTTGACAGGTAACTTAAATCTGCACATTCTCATCTTGATCTCCTGCATCAGCAAGACTATAAATAAGGTTTCAAGGGAGAGGACTATTATCTTCTCTACCAACCTTAAGTATATTAACACATTTGTATTACTTTCTAATATAAGTTATAAACTATAGTTATATAAGTTTACTATAACATCTCAATTATTATGTTTATTTAACCACTATAGTCTTATAAATTCACGTTACAAATAAACAATAGCTCATATATACATAATTTTATTGTTATATTATGAATTTTAAGATAAGTTGTATTTGTCTCCCACTATTGTGTCAGATCTCTATCCTGTATCTCTCTATCACAGGACATGGTATGTAGATACAGAAAATCCTAAAAATCTAGGACAGAAATATGTTGTGGATACTATAATAATAAATCAAGTAGGGTGTGGACTAAATATTCCTTATCAAACATAAATTTTTAAGGTAATCATAGTTAAAAACAATGCAACAACAAAACAATATAAAATATTTCCAACTTATGTAAGTCAATAGTTACTAGAACAATCATATTTTTTGCAAAGTGGTAATACAAACTGCCTCTACAAACCAAATAAAACGTGAAAAAACATTAATGCATAGATTTCTATCTCCTTGGACCGAGGCATATCCTTAATAGCTTTTCGATACATGTGGGTTCCATTATAAATTTTAATATACACCAATCTAGTAGCCACAAGTATCCATCAAGTATTCGAGTATTAGATATGACCAAATCTCCCATATAAAGTACCCATGCAAGATGGAATATAACATCTCCTAAAAGGAAACTGATCTTTTTATCGATACCAATCTAAGAAAGAAGCTTTTGACTAAAGTGAAAAGATGACCATATTAAGCCCCATATATGTTTTAAGCATAAGTTGTGACATCAGACAAAACTAGTCCAGGTTGCAAAGACTGGTTGTCGTTTTGCCTCTAAAAAAGTCAAACACAGCCTAGATATGCAGCATAAAACAAAAAAGAGAACAAAGAAAAAAATTAATGAGGACTTGAAGATTACAGTAACTTTCAGAACCATAAAGAAATAATTAATCAAGAAGTTCTAGCTTAAAAAGCAAAAGTGATAAAGATGAGTGTAAAAGTGACAGTGAATCGCGAGACATGATAATAACAACCCCACCATTTCAGCATTTGAGCATAATATAACTCATCAGTCTTTTGAACGATGACAACAGATAGGAGTATCTAATAGGGTCTGGTATTTCTTTGTCCAAATAGGTACCAGATACATCTGGACTCAATATAGGTAGCAGACACATCTTAGACCATTTAATTTCATGACAAGTAAATGAGTCACCAGTAGTATTTCAGAGTGTCCCAAATCTAATGTCGGATTCCAGACTGGATCCAACCTTAATTTTAGTTGGATTTGGTTCAACCATGACTATAAATGGTAACATTCCACGTAAATACACATCTTACTCCCGCATCTATTGCATAAGAAACTGTAACACAAGCTGGTTTTTGCTTGAGTTGCTTGATTTAGAAAGATTAATAGAGGGATATCCAAACCTAACCAAACTCCAACGCAGACTTGACCCGGCCCTAGTCAGATAAATGTTAAGTGTTTTGAGCAACGGTCCATAACGAAAATGACCTGGCCTGTACCCAGGCCTGAACCCAACTCCAACCCAGACATTGAATAGGTAGGATATCAGTCCAAATCCTAGTCCTGTGGCAAGTCCAGATCCATGTCTAGTATGAGATGACCTGTTTGCAGGCCTACCCTTGTCTGACATAACTCATATTACTGTTCTATCGTGAGGGAACTTCATGGTAATTATAAGTATATATTCCATTTAATCAAATGAAAATAGAATAAATGTTTAACAAATAATACCAACAGCTCCTGGTATGCTGCATAGTATTGTGGATATCTTGCTCGTGGGCCTCCGAATGCTTCTTGCCATGTATCTACTAAAATCAATATCTTTTCCTTGACGTGAAAATCAGGATGCTGCACATAAAAGAGAAAGATCATTTGGCGCCATATGAAAATAAGCAAGTAACAAACAGCACATAACACTTTTAAGAAATATGATGACCTTCTTTTTTACTATCTTCACCATTTCATGTAGTACGTCTTTCTCCGCAACATGCATATGGACAACATCACCACAATTTTTTATCACAGTTTCCAACAACTGAAAACCAATAACCACAGCAGAGGGATTAGTTTAAATCCTTCAGCATGCAGAATTGAAGGATTTTATCACACAGCTGAAGGACGAGCAGTTAAATTTTATACATGATAAATATAAATTGATATTAACAGTTGTTGCATTATATGGCTTTTATTAAAGAATGATATGCATTCTCATCATATTGCTTAGGAATATATGAAGCATATATTAACCATCTCCTGGTTTAGGAAGCAATAGATTAAGCATAAGCCAGAAAAAGATGGTTCCATTATTGTAATATTCTTATTAGACAATACCCAAATTAAAAATAATAATGATAATAATAATAATATTGATATTAATAGAAGTGAAAAAAATGTGGTTTAAATTGTACATGCCATGCTTTGAAACCAAGTTCTCCTATATCAAATCCTAATTCCAAACCAGTATGCCACATTGGCATGTGGCTTAAATTGAATTTGAATCTATTTAAAGTGAATTAAAAGTCAATTTCAAATTCAAATTTTCAACCGAAAATCTCATAAGATCCTACGTTATTGATCTTCTAAACAACCTAATCTACTATTTGTAACCGACAAATAAAAAGAAAATCTGAACTCTAGTCCGAACCTAATAAATTAGCACAATCTCATTTGCCCATCATCCTAAAAAAAGAAAAGAAAAAAACAATGGAAACCTAAAACCCCTTTCATATAAATCTATCCTTCCTCTCACCTCTCTCATTTCTCTTCTCAAACCCAGTCTGGGCGAGGCTCAGACTTGCTGGACGTGAGGAGGAACAATTCAGACAGAAGAGAAGCGATTTAGGTGAGTGTATTTCGATTTATATGACTTTTGATTCATTCGAGCATTTCACCGAACACCTTTGAGCACATTGTATTGTTTAACAAATTTTATCATGTATTGCTTACTCTAAAAACCTGACAAAAATATGTCAGAACACCCAAGAAGTGCCTCCTAATTATCATTATTTTTATTTGATTTTTACAATTTTTTATCATCAAAAAAGAAAAGAAAAAAATTAAATTCAATGTTCAGCTTATGATTGCATGAAAGTATATTATAAAACATTTTAGTAAATAATTATTAATTCTTAGAAAGTTATATTGATTAATTGTTTGTTCAGAAAAATATTTATGAATAATAATAAATAGCAAAACCCAGGTGAGTGTTTTATCCTTTTATCAAATTAAAAAACAATGTGAGTGTTTTCTTTATCAATTTAAATTAATGAGTGTTTACGTTGTTTGTCTGCTCTTTTTGTTCGTTTTATTGTATCATTTCATGTGAGTGTTTCCTTTTATAAATTTATTTATATTAACTGATTATTTAATATACATTATTCATGTCGTGTAATTAAATTTATCGTATTTAGAAATCGTCAAATTTATGAATTAATTGACAATATGATATTTCGCTTTGTATTGTTCACGTGCATCTTCTTTTAATTATTTTTACATGTTCTTGATAAATAAATGTAATTCTCGAAATCGGTAAATACTGAATTGTTGCTCTATGGAATAATGAGTTTATTGGATGTTAAGTCCTATTCATGTAGAGAAATGCAAATAGTTTATCTTTAGTAGATTATTATTCTGAGTAAAAGTCAGACATATTATAGACAATGGATCAGATATAGATTTGATGATTAACATATATTTGAACTTGTTGAATCTTTTGATACTTGGATCGACGAACTCGATTGGAATATGATTTGACTTAGGGATTAAGAAGTGGATCAGATTAATTGAATAGTGTATTTTATAGGCGCATATTATTAATCATGCAATATTATATTGTGGGAGAATTTAAATATATTGGAGGCAATGAATTAAATATACACTTGAGTTTTAAACATACATAAACTCTGTAATTTTGTCACTGAGACATCATTGTTTCTATCATTTTATGTGTAGTTGATTATCATTCAGATTTGGATCTAGTTGTGATAATCTTAGAATGCAAGTCAATTTGATCTTGAGATTGGATTAGTTTGTGTTTGTGGTTAAATGGTAGATTCCATATGAATTACTTGTAATATTTGATTTTCCCTATTTGATGATGATTCAGACGAGAAATTAATTGGATATTGAGGATTGATTAAATAAGAGATTCTTTAATAAAAGACTGGATCTTGGACTTGGATCTGTTAGTGGGTGTATTGAAGTAGGAGTAAATTGATAATATTTATCGGATTAGATAATGAGAATTTGATTAGATTTAACTGACTGTATATGTTAAGACTCGGATACACTAGGTAACTAAGAGGAAGGATATGAAAATCACCTAGAGGGGGGGGTGAATAGGTGATTATGCTAATCTAATGAACTTAATGCGGAATTTAAAAACTAATTGCAATTAACAAGAGATGCACACTCAAACAAGCCAAGCAAATAATTATGAATGAACAATATGAATAAATGCAAGGCACAAAGTAAAGAGAGAGAGAGAGTAAGAGCTAAGGGATCAAGCGCAAACAACAAATATGTTTCGAGGTTCGAGCACCCAGCTCTACATCCCTGCCTTCACCCAGAAGGATTTTAAGTTCACTAGCTTGTCCACAAAGGACTCCCACAAAGGGAACCTCCACCGAGGATTTGGGGCAATAACAATTACAAGGAGTACCCAACTCCTCTCCTTACAAACACAACCTCCTCCTTGAGGCACAACTCCAAGCCAACAAACAATCACCTCACAACTTGAGGGATTAGCACAAAGCAACATAAGGATCACCTCACAACTTGAGGGATACAACCCAAATGCACAACCTCCTCAACACAATGAGGGAAAGGCACAAAGCCAAGCAAAGATAGGGTTTTCAACTTGGTGGTCTAAACAACAACCACAAACAAATTCTTTCCCACACAAAGATCCTATAGAATAAGATAGTAGACGTAGCTCAAGTGTGGAGAAATCAAAAGGAATGGAAATCAAAAACTCAAAGAAAATCTTTGGAAAAAGCTAGAAACCAAGATGAAGAAATTGAATCAAAATCTTTTCCCAAAAACCCTTTCTTGATTTTCCAAACCCTAGCAAAAACACCAAATAAATTGATCAATTAAAAGCCCAAAAACTTCTTTTGATTGCTGTGAAAACACTAGAGAGTCAGGAAAAATTCGCACAAAAAATCTTGTAGAAAAACTCTTTCCAATGGGGTATTTATAGCCCATTTAGAAAACTAGCCGTTGGCAGCAGAAACTGTCAAAATTGAACCACCGGTCGACCGGTCGGTCGACCGTCCAACGGTCATATTTTGACCGCTGACAGCTACCGGTCGACCGGGCGGTCGACCGTCCCCAGAACCAGAGAGCAACGGCTCTCTGGACGGTCATGGTCGACCGTCCGGTCGACCGAAACAAACAAAGAGCAACCTGCTCTCAGTCGGTCGACCGTGCGGTCGACCGGCTCATGAGGCAGCCAGCGTGCACGTATTCGTGCACGTCAGTCGACCTCTACGGTCGACCGGCTACATGGTCCGGTCGACCGTCCAGTCGACCAACCTAGCCTGGCAGCAGCTGTTCTGGTCAGACAAACATGTAATTTTTAATCCTAAAAATTCTCATAAATCTTCTAAAAATACACGAAAATAGTTTTATCATTTTATTTCGAAATATAAACTTGTGATAAAAATTTCATCACAAATAACAAACATTTGAAACATTTTTGTGTCTTATCATTTTTACCAAAATCCAAAACTGGTATTTTCTAAAACTTGGATTTTTGAATAGAAAATACATTTTGTCCAAAACTCATCCAAATACAAAAACATGATATTAAACAACATTTAGGAATGATGTATATGGATATAATCCTATATACATGAAACATATATATATCCAGGTTTTTGACTTTAATTCCAAAATATGTTTTGTTAAAAATACCAAAACATAAACACATGAATAAGTCAAAACTAAGTTTGTCTAAGATGTTGAAGCATGCATGTATATAGAACAAATCTAATATACATTAAGCCATGTAAACTTGTTTTGATTTATCTATTCATGAAAACTAAGATCGGTTAAACCAAAAACGGAAAAACCGAAAACCAATATTCAAAACATGAAACGTGTGTGTTGTGAACTTGAGCATATCATACTATTCTAATCTTTAAAATTTGGATCTAAATACAAAACTAAAGTATGGTACCGAAGTCTTCTTGTAGAGCGCCGTCTCCAAGCCGACTCGATCCAAAACTCTTTGATCCACCGAGCAATTGCTATATATGATCTTTGACGCTCGGGCTCTTGAATCAACATGTGAAAGCTTCCAAATCATCTTGTTGAAGCTAATCACCTACTAATAACTTGATTAATGATCTGAAACTAAAATCACAAGATTATTAGTACACATAACTACATGAGTTAATCATCATCAAAACTAGAGTGGAAGGCCTCTGGGCCAACAATCTCTCCCTTTTTGATGATGACAAAACTCATGGAGTTATATATGCATGGATCAAAGTTAAGCTTCAAAGAAGCTCCCCCTTAACTCATGCATAAAACAAATAAACATAAATATGCAATGAATGACAATGCAAAAAAATAAAAGGCTCTAGATACCCAATGAAATGTTCAAAAACGAAACATGCTCTAGATACCAAACATATGAAATGCATCATTGCATAAAACGTGCTCTTGATAACAATAAACTCTTGATACCAATAAAAACATGTTCTTAAATAAAAGGCTCTTGATACTAATTAAACAATTAAACGACAAACCAATAATTTAAACAAAACCTGCATATAAAACATGCATATAAACTCAAATACTTCTCCCCCTTTTTGTCAATCATCAACAAAGGGGTCCAAGTAAAAATAAAAACATTTTTCTCCCCTTTTTGTTCGAAACAAAGAAACAATAAAGGGTTTAAAAGCAATAAAACAATGTTCTCCCCTTTTTTTGTCTAAAACACAAATTATGTAAATAAGGGGTGACAATCAATTAAGATAAAAAATATTTGTCAAAGTAGAGCATCTTGATACCAATTTAAAAGAAACATAAAAACATTGATACCAATTATAAGAAAACAATCTTGATACCAATTGAAATTAAACATAACAAATTTTGAATGTCTAAACAAGGATTTTGATACCAATTGTAAATATTTTTCATTTTGAACATATGATACCAAATTGAAATTTTCAATCATAAAGTATGGGAGTGGAAATCAAATACCAATTGAAAGATGAAATACAAGTTTTCTCCCTCTTTATGAATTAAATAAAAACATGCAAAGCTTGTATATGGATACCAATTGAAAACTAGTCAATTGTAACAAGATAGTCATTATAAAACAAGCTTTATCATGATCAAAATTTGTGCTTTAAGATATATGAATATAATAAGTACAAATAAAAACATATATATGTATGAAAATTAGATACCAATTGAAATTGATACTCTTTGAAGTGCAAGCATACATATACAAAAAATATATGAGTATACAACAATGTCAATATTGATACCAATTGAAAGAATTTCAATGATACCAATTGAAACAACAATAATATCAAGTGTATATCTCATATTACCTAGCCTCCCAATCATGTTCAAGTTTAAAATAATTTTCACTATAAGGCATACATGAGCATGATCTCCCATCCAACCACCCTTAGAAGGTAGGGGTTTTCAAAAATAGGTTTAAAAATATAGTATGGTTGAAAATCTCTACCATAGTGAAGAATACGAACTAGTTAAAGGAAAAATTTTTAAACTAGTACGAAATCCTTCAAGAAAGGAATAAAACAAATTGTTTTTCATGAAACACATGTAATTCACAAGAACACTAAACACTCAAAATCCATAAAGCCCATATCATAGTCTCATGAAAACAAATCATGAGTAACTAATAAAGTGAGTGAACAAGTGTTATGTGACACACATCATTATGAAAATATTCAATTAAGCTCGATTTAAATTCCTTTAAACATGAAACATGAAAATCTAAAATTTTCAATAAAACTAATTATACTTCAAGGCATATGTATGTTTTGACAACACAAAAAGTATACATACATATCCCTAAACACAATTTGAGTCCATAATAAAGATTTGCATGAAAAGCAAATGACTCAAGCGGTATACATGTATATCATAAAGTTTGGCAAAATAAACATATACATGAAGTGAAAACACATGATCATAAAACATGTCCAAAATAGGGAATACAAGTTAGAATGCATGAATCATCAAAACTAGACTATACTAGCACATCTAATGGGTACAAATAAGCATCCAAGCACAAACATATATAAAGATTTATTTGTGTCCCACTATATGTACAAGTATAAATTCTAGTCTTAATGAAAACTAACATTTAAACGTATATTCAAAATGTGAGTCATAAAACGAGATATAAATCAACATGAAAATCATAAACATGATCATTATGTAAATCCACATGCTATTAGAATCATGATATACATAATAGCTAAACAAATGGTGAGAACACAACATATGGGTCCATATGAACATGGGTGATCTCAAAAGCTATACATGCATGTCAATGATCTAAGAATCATGGCTTTTAACATAATAAACTCTAAACATCAAAAACATGAGATATCAAAACAAGAATCATAAACACATATGATCATCATGCACATGCATTGGATCTAGGACATACATATTAGTTTAAAAACAAAGTGAGAACACAAAGATAGGACTATGGGTGTCTCAAACAACTAAACATGTATATCACAATCTAAATCACATGGCATAATCATAATGAGCTTTAAAACATGACATGCTATAAATCAATGACATGAAAAGCATGCAAATATAAACGGGAGTTAGAGATTGATACCAAAACCGATGAAGGCACCTCTCTAGTTCTCCAAACCAATGGTGGTCCTCCTCCACCAAACTTCCCTTGAAAGTGATGCATCCAAAAATGGTTTTCTTTAAGCTTGGAACGCATCCACCTCAAGGCACCAATACTCTCACGTGATGCGAGAGCCCACACCTACATCAAAAATCAAAAGAGTGGTCTTTGGTACCCATTTTCTTTTGGGTCCACGGGGGTTAGTATCTTTCCTAACCCAAACAAGATTATTTGCTAAATTTTCAATATGTAAACGATCATAACAAAATCTAGCAAGGTGGCCTTTTCGACCACAATGTGTACACGTGTACACATGGGCATACATAGTGTGAAGTTTGTGATCGTGATGAGCATGTGTATGCCGTGGAGGGTGTGCATGCAAAGATGGAGCTTGTTTCTTGCGAACCAAGGTTTCCAAGCGTGTATAATTCAAAGCACATTGGCTCAAAGTGGAGCCCAAACAATCTACACTTTTCTTCAAAATATTTATGTCATTTTCAATACTAGAAGATAAAGTGGAGCATGCAAAAGATGTGCAAGAAGAAGAAGCTATACTAGCATGGCACACATGAGAATCAATATCAATTTTCAAAGATTCATTTTTCTTTAAAACTAAATCTAATTCTTTTGTAATGAAATCAATTTCATTTTTCAAAACAAGGTTATCTTTTAAAACAAAATCCAATCTTGAAGATAAAACCTCATTATTTTTCACAACATCATCACAATCATTTTTGCTTTTCAAAACATCAATCTCTTTTAGGGCAAGGTCTAGTTGAGATCTTAGTGAGTCACGTTCACTAGTAATCTCTTCCTTCTCTTGCAAAACCGATTCAAAAGTTGAGCACAAATCCTTCATTTCTTCTTTTAAATCAAAGTTCTTCTTTTTCAAAAGTTCATGTTTTTCTAAGAATTTTTCAAGCTTTGAGGCAAGTTCTACATTTAAATTTGAACTTCTAAACACCCATAGCAATATGAACTAGAGCTATCATCTAGTTAAGAATCCGATTGTACCTCAAGGGAGTCTATCCCTTGGACCATGAGGCATGCTCGTCAGACTTGTCTCTCCTATATCTCCTCAACTTGTTAATGATCCTTGGAAGCTCGGGAGAAGTCAAAATGCTCCAAACTGCAAAAACCGAATCATAATGATCAAACACATGTAGAAGATCTTCATTAAGAGATGCTCTAAGTGTCTTAAGTGCTAATGCATTGGCCTTTCTATGCTTGCTAGCATTTGGGAAGGATTCTATAGTAGTGGCTTGATAAACTAGATGTCCTAGGCTTTTAAATGACTACTCATCTTGGCCTTCCAAAAATCATGTCTAGAAAAGTCAAACATAGGAGGGCTATCCATGAGTGCAAACTAAATGTGTGCAAATGAAAAATGCAAATGAAGATTAGCAAACCAAGATCTCACTCCTAGGTGGTTAAACCTAAATATCAGGAGCGTAGGCTCTGATACCAATTGAAAATCACCTAGAGGGGGTGAATAGGTGATTATGCTAATCTAATGAACTTAATGCGGAATTTAAAACTAATTGCAATTAACAAGAGATGCACACTCAAACAAGCCAAGCAAATAATTATGAATGAACAATATGAATAGATGCAAGGCACAAAGTAAAGAGAGAGAGAGTAAGAGCCAAGGGATCAAGCGCAAACAACAAGATATGTTTCGAGATTCGAGCACCCAGCTCTACATCCCCGCCTTCACCCAGAAGGATTTTAAGTTCACTAGCTTGTCCACAAAGGACTCCCACAAAGGGAACCTCCACCGAGGATTTGGCGCAATAACAATTACAAGGAGTACCCAACTCCTCTCCTTACAAACACAACCTCCTCCTTGAGGCACAACTCCAAGCCAACAAACAATCACCTCACAACTTGAGGTATTAGCACAAAGCAACACAAGTATCACCTCACAACTTGAGGGATACAACCCAAATGCACAACCTCCTCAACACAATGAGGGAAAGACACAAAGCCAAGCAAAGATAGGGTTTTCAACTTGGTGGTCTAAACAACAACCACAAACAATTTCTTTCCCACACAAAGATCCTATAGAATAAGATAGTAAATGTAGCTCAAGTGTGGAGAAAACCAAAGGAATGGAAATCAAAAACTCAAAGAAAATCTTTGGGAAAAAGCTAGAAACCAAGATGAAGAAATTGAATCAAAATCTTTTCCCAAAAACCCTTTCTTGATTTTTCAAACCCTAGCAAAAACACCAAATAGATTGATCAATTAAAAGCCCAAAAACTTCTTTTGATTGCTGTGAAAACACTAGAGAGTCAGGGAAAATTCGCACAAAAAATCTTGTAGAAAAACTCTTTCCAATGGGGTATTTATAGCCCATTTAGAAAACTAGCCGTTGGCAGCAGAAACTGCCAAAATTGAACCACCGGTCGACCGGTCGGTCGACCGTACAACGGTCATATTTGACCGCTGATAGCTACCGGTCGACCAGGCGGTCGACTGTCCCCAGAACAGAGAGCAACGGCTCTCTGCGCGGTCGACCGTCCGGTCGACCGAAACAAACAGAGAGCAACCTGCTCTCAGTCGGTCGACCGTGCGGTCGACCGGCTCATGAGGCAGCCAGCGTGCACGTATCCGTGCACGTCGGTCGACCTCTACGGTCGACCGGGCTACCTGGTCGGTCGACCGTCGGTCAACCGACCTAGCCTGGCAGCAGCTGTTCTGTTCCGGTAGAGAAACATGTAATTTTAATCCTAAAAATCTCATAAATCTTCTAAAAATACACGAAAATAGTTATCATTTTATTTTGAAATATAAACTGTGATAAAAATTTCATCACAAATAACAAAACATTTTGAAACATTTTTGTGTGTTACATTTTACCAAAATCCAAAACTGGTATTTTCTAAAACTTGGATTTTGAATAGAAAATCATTTTGTCCAAAACTCATCCAAATACAAAAACATGATATTAAACAATATTAGGCATGATGTATATGGATATAATCCTATATACATGAAACATATATAATCCATGTTTTGACTTTAATTCCAAAATATGTTTTGTTTAAAAATACCAAAACATAAAACACATGAATAAGTCAAAACTAAGTTTGTCTAGGATGTTGAAGCATGCATGTATATAGAACAAATCTAATTACATTAAACCATGTAAACTTGTTTTGATCTATCTATTCATGAAAACCAAGAACGGTTAAACCAAAAACAGAAAAAACCGAAAACCATTATTCAAAATATGAAACGTGTGTGTGTGAACTTGAGCATATCATACTATTCTAATCTTTACAATTTGGATCTAATACAAAACTAACTATGATACCGAAGTCTTCTTGTAGAGCGCCGTCTTCTTGTAGAGCGCCGTGTCCAAGCCGACTCGATCCAAAACTCTTGATCCACCGAGCAATTGCTATATATGATCTTGACGCTCGGGCTCTTGAATCAACATGTGAAAGCTTCCAAATCATCTTGTTGAAGCTAATCACCTACTAATAACTTGATTAATAATCTGAAACTAAAATCACAAGATTATTAGTACAATAACTACATGAGTTAATCATCATCAAAACTAGAGTGGAGGCCTCTGCGCCAACAGGATATACTGATGAATATAGAGGATTAGAGTAGATTAGTAGAAAGGATGGAAGTATTATTGGTCTATTGAGCTTGTGGTTTACTATATCGGATTACTTGACGACTGATTCAATATTTGATGTTCACAGTGATTATATTGAGATTTAAGTTGACAGATCAGTTACTATTATATCCCAGAGCATATGAATTAGTTCTAAATTAGTTCTAGATGAGATTGTATATAGACAAAATATTACATGTATGTTACTAGTAAATATTTCATGCCACAGAAAATATGTTAGACCGTAACACCATGTATTGTATTACTGTTTTACCGTTTACACGGTTATTGTTTATATTTACCGTGTATACGATTATTGTTATTATTACCGCGTACACATCATGTCATTGTTTACTGTTATTGTTACTGACACTGTATCATCCCAGTAATCTAAATAACATGAATATGATTGAATAATAATGTAATTAGACAAATTATACTGGATTAGGGAAATTGATGGGAGACGGCGTCTGTATTTTGGGTGGATCTAGGATACAAGTTGCACAGTCAAGATACGGTTCCCTGCAGGGTTTCGAACGATGACTGACATCTCATCTGTTATTGTTCCACTGTTCCACAGTGAGTTATTGTTTCCTGCTATGACTACCTAACGGGGGGTAGGGCCTGGTTCAGCACCAGGCATCTGGGCCTTAGTTCTGGGTATGTACGAAACCACCTAAAACATAAACAATGTCTCAAACGATCAGTTGCAGTAACATAGGACCCCAATTGGCATGCGTAGTAGGCGTAGTATGGGATGTGTTATATGTGGCAATTGGTGTTCACTGACATAATTAATAAAAATAGCAATTAAAATGTGATCACTTGTGATATAGGTTCTATGATAAATACTTGTTTTATATATATATGTTATGATAGAGACCTGACTGTACACATGACATGACTTGGTATATGATCCTATTACAGTCTTTTTTTCTTACCATTCATCTATACATTGTTACTATTTCATACTTTCGTAATAGTATAGTGATATGCATACACGTAGATGCACGTGCATATTCTCTCCTTTTACACACTCATTGGGAGTTTTCTCGCTCCTCTGGACTTGTAAATGGGTCTATGGTTGTACATTCTTTTGATCAGGTATTTGGAGAGGATGATATGCATTGCGAGGAGCTCGTCTCTACTTGATTGCCGGTATCCTTACTTCTTTTTATTTTGTGGTTCCTTTAATTCTCATATTGGACTCAGTATTGTTCTATACTTTATCATATGTTATCATGTGCGGATATTGTATGTATATTGCAGAAATTTTATTTCCATAGTGAGTTATATAGCTTGCTCAGGTTATTTTAGACTTAGCGTATATATGTGGGGCATTTTCTCGCGTATATACGTCGTCGACTCTCGTCGCGTCTCCGCTCCAGCGTATTTTGGAAAGCGGGGCGTGACAATTATGCTTAATGGGCTCATACTTTGAACCTTGGATCTGAACCAATCCCAATCATAAAAGATTATGATTTGACAGTTTGGTCAATGTAAGGCAAACTTTATTCATTTAAAGCTGAAGAAATACTTTATGATTGGTATGGGAAGAACAGAATCCTCTATGATTCAATCAAAGATTTGACATGCAAGATCAAGCAAAGAATGTTACACATGAAAAATATAATTATACATGAAAATATAGATTGATATCAACAGTTACTTGTTGCATTATATGGCCTTTATTAAAGCATAATAAGCATTTTTATCATATTTCTTAAGAATTTATGAAGCATATATTAACCATTCCCAGTTTAGGAAGCAACAAATAGAGCATAAGACACGATATGAGGATCAATTATCTTCCCTTTTCCATCCTTAAATAAAAGACATGATAAGAGGATGTCATTATTATGCTTGGATTTGTGAGAGCATCCAATCTCTCTCTCATTATCATGGGAGTCGATCTATATCTTCCTCTCTTAAGGAATATGATGGTTGCAAGGTTATCATGATGCTTTAGTTTACCTTGAAAAGTTTCGACCACCTATGGAAATCATAAAAACATAGTCCGAACTCGGCGCATGAATCCATTGTCAACAGCTCAGTCCAACAAATCCAGAGTAACAAATTGTACGATTAGATGATAGTATATGGCAGTCGGACTAGCCTGAACAGAATCTGCTACTCTTTCCATCTCTCTCTCATCCTTCTTCTCAACTTTCTCAATTTGAACATCCATCGCAATTTGACGTATTGTGCTTGAATAAAAGACCATTACACAACAGAATATGGAAGCATGTAAAGTAGAGGTGTACACGAACCAAATTATTTTGAGAATGCCAAATGTGTTAATCAGATTAAAATTGGCATTAAATTACTGAATAATTATATTTTCAGAAAAAATAGGAAATAAATATAGAAGCATGTAAAGAAGACTTTCTTAATTTGACTACAAGGTGCATAACAGAACATACGATGT
Organism: Agave tequilana; assembly: GCA_038442645.1. Lineage (NCBI taxonomy): Eukaryota > Viridiplantae > Streptophyta > Magnoliopsida > Asparagales > Asparagaceae > Agave > Agave tequilana. Next base: position 5,084 of record JAVJIF010006088.1, on the reverse strand, counting down.
GATGAAAGAATGCAAAGAAATTTCAAGAATAGTAACTAAATAAGTTATTTCCCAGTTGAATGCAACTTCAGGAAGATCAACATAAAAAACTAACCAAAAAAAATCCTGTCAAAATGGGTCCATTTATGAAGCAAATGTCTTGTTGAAGGTCCATTAAGAGGATAAAATAAATTATTGCAATAAATTATCAACTTCACCTTCAAGAGTTAAATCCATAAAGATAACAATGAAAAAAGGATGCCTAAAGATTCAATAATCAAATTTGAATATAAATACTTGAGGTAACTGTACTTACTGTAAGTGCAAGAAGTGGACTTTTGGATTCTTACTTCCAAGACGTTTCTTGAGGCCTTTTACAACATCCTTTGCTTGCCTATTACATAAAGGACAAAAAAAATAAGGAGTAACGACAGTTACACAAGTGTAGGCGCAGACGTGTATCATTACACACACAAGCATTATAAACCATATTACGCCAATATCAGTGAAACATAGAGAGCAATCACAAATTTAGTGTTGCCTACCCTTTCACCTTAACAGATTTATACAAGAGAAAACCATTTATAGATAAAACAACTTCTAGAATTCATACATCTCTGTTTTCATCTATAATTTTGAGATGTTTGGTTGGATGAAAATGGAGCTACAACAGCAAAATGCTGCAAGTAGATTTCCATTTCATGTGTTTGGTAAGCAACATGGTAGGTGAAAGTGATCAATTTACAAACTGTCGGGGGAAAAAACCTACAGAAAATGTTGCACTGAAATCAACTGCTACAAATGCTACATAAAGTCAACAAAATAAAAAATTTTGAGCTTAGTTCTTGCAGCAAATGTTGCATGCAAAAACTCCTTCGTAGCAAACCAAATGGCCCTGACAAAAAAGAAATCTTCCCTCATTTTATGCTTTATTCAAGCAAAAAAAATAGAAAATACACAGAGCATGTAGAGGAGTCAAGAAACCAGACAACCCATAAATCTGCAGGGCTTGGATGGCTACAGTTTTATATCAGAATATAGGACCAGCTCAGTCTGAGAAAGGGCCCATATAACAAGCAGAAGAGTTTTAGTAAGTTTTTTCAAGCTTACAAGCTTGTCAAACACAATATAAATCAATTAATCGTACGGTACCCTAGGACCTAATATAGAAGAAGTTCTGGCACACCTATTTCCTCCACTTGCTCACTTAGGTGGCTAAGGATCTCTCTCTCTCTCTCTCTCTCTCTCTCTCTCTCTCTCTCTCTCTCTCTCTCTCTCTCTCTCCAACCAACCCGCATTATCTGTGGGTAATTGTCATATTTATTTGAAACTAAAACCTATTTTATATTGAAAAATGGACAGAGAGGTAAAAAAAGAAGACAGTACTGATGTAGACAGCATCTGGAAGAATCCAATGGTTGCTTGCTGCATATACATATCATAGATTGCATTAAGTTAATCAGATTCCCATATTGACATACATCCTTAATAAACTCCACAAGGCCCTTTCCATCTATTCCCGTCACTTTATTTCTCACATCTTTCTCCCCCTTTTTTGGTATGCTGAGGAAAGCCCATAAAAAGTAATTTCTCTCGCCAACAAAGTATTGTCACCCGTCACGGAACCACTTTATCCAAAAGCTTAATAGTTGGGTTGTGGGCAAACAATGTATTAAGATAATTGAATAGTTAACGTTCTATCTCAAAACTAATTAAACATTCTCTCTCGCGTGGGCCTTGGGCTGTATGGAAAGGCAACCCAGTGCATTAGTCTATCGCCATTTTAGCAATTACATAATTTATGGAATCCCAAGAGTATAATTCAGTTACTAATGCAGGTCTTAATTAAGTTGATAATAATAGGTTCAATTAGAAATGTCACGTTATCATGATGCAGTAGCCTATGTAAAGGGTAAAGTTTAGTGTAGAAATAAAAGAGTGAATGTGTTGCAAGTTTGTGTTTAGGACTGTCCCTTTCCATCTTTTCCCCCTAGTGAATGTGATCCAAGTTTTGTTTTTGTCCACTATTTTCTGTAGTATTCAAGTCTGAACAACAAGAAAATTCCCTAAATCTATCCCCATATTCACTAATAACCCCAAAATCCTATTTTCTATCACCTAGTAATCCGTCGATTACATTACCCCGCCAGCCGCAAGAGCTTTCACATATTTTGTTGTTATTGCATTGATTTTTGAAGGCACACATTTCCGCATCACAATACTTGAGGAGCTATTTAAGGAAGCTATCAACAATACAAGAAGACAAATATCAGCGCCTCTTGCTTCATTAGCTGCGCAATCAGCAAAATGGTCTCATTAGCTTAGATATTTACTTGCTTTTTGTTGACCTAAATCTTATGTTTCTTCATGATGGTAGACTTTAATTTTTTTTTTTACACTACCTGGTTGAAATGGGAGTAGAAAGTAATTGAAGTTTAAGACAATATAGCACCAGGAAAGTAAATGATGGCTTAGATCAAATTTATAGTCACTACTCCCAGGGCCGTATCATTTCACAGAAACCAGTGACATGTTCATATCCAGCAAAACAACATGCCTTGTTAAAGCCAAAAAAAATTCTTTTCATTTTCAATAGGAAAACAGGCGTTGTCATTGTTTCCTGTTTCCCTTCCTCGATAAATATAAAACTGAAATAGACAGAACGAAAAGCTATTAAGAGCAAACAAAAGGGGAAAAAACAAAGAACCATATATTGTATTGTAACATTAATACACGTGATGAGGTCAACGCAAAAGATCCTCAATCAAAATGAGCCACTCTCAAACATCAACATGGTACACATGAAAGAAGTTGTACAAATGCATAGGTCTCATTATAAGATTTCATTATCACAGCATCTTTCACATCATTGTTCCCTCTTCTTTTGTAAGAAAATAATAAGAAACTGAAGTTTAAGCCAACTAAAGGCCCAACACAAAGTCTCACAGATGTTTCATAATTAGATGCCTTGTATTGTATATCTCTGCTCCTTCTATCTAATGCTGGCACCTTTATGATGCCTGCTGTCTCAAAAGGGGACAGAACTAATTGTTCTAGCTTAAGTTAACACAAGTAAATTGAACTCAATTCTGTTGTATGGACTGAAACCAAAAGCTTCAGGGCAAGATACATGTGACGGATTTAGTTAACTACAACAACTCCAAATTGGCACCCATCATTATATCCAGACCACTGAACTCTTCTAAAACTTCTATTTTGTTTAATCTTATATTAAAGCCTCAAAAGTTATAACCTAAAACTACAATGAAATGTTTTATCACTCAACTCCGCAATTGCCAAACCTAGGATTTTCTAGACACTGTAGTGGTTTTGTCCAACAAAACTGCGATCTTGATCCATCTATCTTCTTACAAACCAACCAAAATCTTCACCCACTCACAAAAATAACATGATGATTCAATCCAAAGCTATCCCTCCTCCAAAATCAAAAACTAGCATAAATCACAGTAAAAAAAAACATGAATCAAGAAAGTGTGCAGACAAAGAATCTTGTTCTAAATGAATATAACAGTAAAAAAACAATCAAAACCAAAAAATTAAAACAGCAGAAAAAGAAGTGAAAAAAGAAAGAGGGGGAATTGATACCCAGGATCACGATTGAGTATATCACAGATCTCGATGCTCATCGCCCAATCTGGACCGATCAGCTGATCACTCGTCGCCCGATCCACCAGCGAACTCGCCATCGGCCCCCAAATTCCCAGTTAATGATTCCCAAACGAATCCTCTTCGATCAACAACAGAGATTAGGAATCCTAATAAGAGAAAGTCGTCGATATCTTTTCTTTACTTTTTCAAATATATGTAATAAGCAATTATTTCCCTCTTCTTTGTTTTTCTGGTAAGGGGAAAAAAAACCAGCAAGAAAGAACCAAATTCCTTGCAGCCGCAGGGCCCAGCCCACGCTCTCCCCCTCTGAGGCGAGAGAGTCTCATTAGTCTTGGTTTTAACTAAAAGGTGCTGATGTGGACTACTGAGACGATGCCACGTTGCGTTCCCGGTAAATCAAGTAAAAAAAAATAATTACTGCGGATTTTCACCGTCTGTTGCGATTACTGTTTTGTTTTGTTCTGCGCTTCGCTGTTGAAATTCTCGAGGATTCAACCTTTGGTTGGTTTCGGAGGGCCCATACATTTGTCAGGCCTTGGCCCACTGAAACCAATTGGCTTTCAGTGGGAACAAAGACCCATTTATTATGCATGCCTTCTCTCACTCTGTCCCCCGCTCTAGGAACAAGAAAGGGCCGGCCGGGCCGGCCGGGCCAACTACTGACACCATATAAAATTGGGCAGATTCTGAGCCTGTTCAGAATGATTTAGACATCTAATGACCACTTAAATAATGTCTTTTTTTTTTTGACAAGGCCATTAAATATTATAAAAAAATCCCAACAAAATTCATTTCATTTTATAGCACATAGACGTACACCAAATACACACACAAAGTTGCAAAATCAAACACAATAATCTACTTTTATAGAAAATTTATATTAGAATCAAATAGAGAACTCTTTAAAGAAACCTAACTGCTCCACTGAATATGTACCAGATATACAACCAGGTTCTAGGAGGTTATTAGAGAAATATAGATATCCAGCTTGTCCAAATCATTTACTCAGTAAAAATCACAAGCAACAAACTAATGCTTTTGTTCTTCCCCATTATCAAAGTTTTCTCACGAGCAATTAGACCTGCACCAGAGATCCAAGCATGAAAACACCAATGCAAGAAGGAACTGAGATCATAAACATCGAAACACACGAAGAAACCTTAATGTAAGGACCACAAAGTGCAACATAACTCCATGCTATCATCTGGTCCTAGTGTTTGAGTAACTTCTGTTGAGGATAGATTTGATGCTACACTTGATTGGATGATCAACAATCTAATATCTCCAGAGAGGTTGTAGTCGAAACTGTAGTCCAACTAGCCTCAATGCCCTGCGCCAATACATACAAAATCAATAAAAACAGTTCAGCAGTCCACTTGAGTTAGCAGTGCCTAGTAGTTGTTGAATCATTCCACTCACTGCATGCCCATTTCACTTCTTTTGTTTCAACTAGCAGACTAAACTGTTTTTACCCC